>OY986438.1:195465461-195730461 GCA_963920525.1 Dichetophora obliterata | reverse complement strand
GGCTACCCTGTGGCACACCTGAATGATTAATTATTGCTTTTGAGATCGTCTTTCCGATGCATACATTTTGGCTACGACCTAAAAGGTACTCACTAAGCCAAGACAAGAGTGAAGAATGACAACCCATTAGACTGAGCTTATTAATTAGAATAGAGTGCTGAACTCTATCAAATGCTTTAGCGAAATCTGTGAAAATAACGTCTATTTGTTTACCATTCTCCAATTCATTTTTTATTAAGTGAGTGAATAGAACCAGGTTTGTAGAGGTTGATTTTCCAGAGACAAAACCATGCTGGCTTTCAGATATCGAATTTTTAATGCCTTGATAGATCTGCTTTTTCACCAAGGCTTCAAACAATTTGGGAATTGATGGTAACTTAGATATTGGTCTATAGTTTCCAATGTCTTGTCTTGATCCAGATTTATGAATAGGAACTATAATTGAAACCTTCCAAATATCCAAAAATATACCTTTCTCAAGGGACAAATTAAAAATTAGTGAAAGAGGCTGAGCAAGTGCAGCAGAACATTTTTTAAGGACGATTGGTGGAATATTATCGGGGCCAGCACCCTTATTAATATCGAGTGACAACAACTCGTTAAAAACCGAAAGAACTAAACTGCCCAAATCAGTGATTCGCTCTCCATTATATAGCGATCGATCTTGATGTATAGGAACATTATCTAAAACAAAATTTGATTGGAAGTAGTCAGCAAACATATTACATGCATCCTCAATATTGTTCGATGTTTTATCTTTAAAATACATATTTTTAGGAAGACCCTTAGTATTTCTCTTTTTATTAAAAAATTTCCAGAAAGCTCTAGGATTGCATTTAATATCCGATTCCAACGCCCGGACATTACTTCTATAAAGGGAGATCTTCAGAGTTTCATACTGTTTACGAGCCACAAGATAGTTTTCACGAAAGGACATGTTCAATTTACTCTTTTTGTATAATTTATTCATACGGTTTTTTAGTTTGAAGAGATCTCTACTTAACCATTCCGGCTTGGTGTTCTTCTTAATTTTCCTTATAGGAACAAAAGTCACAAATGCTTCGTTAATAATATTAATGAAAAATTCATAATTAACTAAAAGATTTTCCCCAAAAACTGTACGCCAATCGACACTAGATAAGAAGTTAGACATGCCAACATAGTCTGCCTTATTAAAAGCAAATACAAAAGTATCCTCTTCTAGAGCAGGTATACTTAAGGTTGCCGTATCCAACTGAATTAAAAGCGCCTTATGATGCAAAGAGTTATTTGACAAAAGGAAATCAGCTTCGTTACAATTAGCATTAAGATCACGATCAGAAAAAACTAAGTCCAAAATTTTATTTAAACTATTTTTAACCGAATTTAATTGACACAATCCCAACGAGAAGACGGAGTCTAAAAATTCTATTTCAACAATATTACTCATAGAGCTTGGAATCATACTCATAATTTCATTAGAGTATGACCAAAAAGTATTGCCCAAGTTGAAATCACCGAGAACTAATGGATAGTCATTGTCCTTAAGTCATTGTCCATTTGTATATAAAGACTTAATGAAATTAACTAAACTAAACTAAACTAAACTAAACTAAACTAAACTAAACTAAACTAAACTAAAAACTTTTAAATACTGTAAATTCTTCAAATACTACATATTTTTTCAATTAATACTAATACTTGGAACAAGTGTTCTTAAAGTAAACAAACAAATAAAACAGAATAGTTAACTGAAAGGAAAGAAAATCTTTACACCTTCCTCTAAAAAAAATTAATAAGCTTTTATAACCCAGACTCTTAAAAATTGAAACATTTGAAAGTGCTGTTAAAAAAATGTCAATAGCTCTTTAATCATAAAAAGTTGTGAAGTCATACGTGAATACATGAATTCATAGGTGACAGGCTTTTTCGGACATTTCTTTCGAAAAGTTACTTGTAATGAAAGCAAACTTTGCATTTATATATAAATGTAATAGAATATACATATTTTTAATTTCATATATTATATGTACTAATCCTCTTTACATATTTGCAGGACGCTTCTAACTCCTTTTTATGAATAGTGTCAAAAACTTACTAAGGGTTCTCATCTAAGCACGTAACTGACCCGCAAACATTGTAAACCTTGCGAACTTACATCCGCGTAAACTGAAAACTTGTATGGGCGTGAGCATACATCATTTTCTAGAGTCTATTTTGTAGAGTAAACTAGCAAGTAAATCTACGTGTGTGAATAAGGTGTTGTCTTTGGCGCTAATCATGACATACTCAAAATAGGTCAAGTAAATACAAATTTTATTTATTTTGCTATGTTAATAAAGGTTTTAACAAATTTTATTTATTTTGCTATGTTAATAAAGGATTAGAAATATAATAAGGTCAATAAAGGTGATTCCGCAACCCTAACCGCAGTTGTCATTTTGTCAACATTTACGCTTTTTACTCTTTATCGCTCATCAAAAGTTTAAATGTTTTACATGTTTACATGCTTGGATGAGAACTTTTACTATTTCATTTTCTTGTATTTTGTTATAAACATCAGAAAATATAACATTTTTCGGCTACATGTGCCAATTCATCATCTTTAGACTGGTTTTTATTTAGCAAATGTTTTGGTAAAAACTCCTTCGAAATTATTTAAAGTATTTACAGTATTTGAAAGTATTAACAGTATTTGAGAAAAGAATTGGTAATTGAAAGTATTTGTATATGAGTAAATTAAGTAAAAGTACATATACCTAGTATTGGTATTTGATACTTAATTTTTTAAATACTTTGTACTTGTAATTAACAGGTATTTAAATACCAAAAATACTACATACTTTACAGCTCTGACACAAATATTACTCATAACTAAAATTTGCTCAAAATTATCCAATGTGTATCAAACTTGTCCAGTCTTTAAGCTTAGTTTTACTGAGGTATTAAAATCAGAAATCATTTTATGTAATTCAATTTACCTCTCTAAAAAATCCGTTAATATGCCCACGCAAGAAGTAAAAAAAGTTAAATTGGGAGCATGTGAACAATCGAAATTTAAGCAACTACCAAAAATAGCCATTCTTTACATAGACTTGCCTTCTATTTTTTTTTATTTTATACTAACTGTCATCATACTCTGTATCTTTGTAATTCAGGTTAAAACGTATAAACTGCGCCCATTTTACTGTTTAATACAGATAGTCATAACAATAAAAAGCTTGTTTTATTCTTGTTTCTTTTTGACTCAAAACCGAGTTCAAATGTTTCAAGAATAACACGTTTTATATCTTTTAATTGCTGTTTTAAGCGTACTCGTATGCTTATTTATTTTGTGTCTTTTCTACTGTAAGCAAAGAATATTTATTGAGGTTTTTTTGTTATGTTATTGTATGGCTTCGCAAAACGTGTCATGTTCCATATGAACAGGTAACAATCGGTAACCCCAAAGTAACTAGCCATAATGATAAAGTAGTAGCGACTTTTTGTGTTGTTTGGTTTTATTTTTTGTTGGTTGCTTGGCTATCTATAGTAATAAAACTCATTTTCTGTTTGTTTGTTTGTTTGTTTGTTTGTTTGGCCTTTATACAAATCTAAACGGCTCAACGGATTTTGCTAAAACTAGGTACACATATTAAGCTTATCCCAACTTAAAATGTTACATACTTAGTTTTTGCCACGCCCCCTCTGAAATTTTTCAACTAACGGTAATTTTGTTATTATAAAACTTTTTAGTATCGGAGATTTTTTTATATTTAATTTTAAAATTTTTTTGTTATTTTGACATCAAAAATACTCACATGTCTTCAAAATTGGAGAAATTTTCTGTACAACGACTTTTTCATAAAACATCGTTACCTAAGAATGAGAAAAAAACGACATGAAAATCAAAGTTTGGTCTTTCGATGCAAATATCTCCGCTGTCCATTAATATATTTCATTCAAATTTTTTTTGTTCAAAAGTTCAATAAAATCACTTTACAAAAATAGGTCGAACTGTACCGTTAAGTCAGTGTATATATGTTTTATGAGTATGCCAAAAAAGGTCCAAAATATTGACTTTTTACTCAAAAAATGACTCAAAAATTGTTGTTGTTGTAAAAATGAAATCAATTAAAAACAGCAAATCTGACTACCTTTCATATGACATAGCTTATTCTTCCAGCTAAGCGCAAAAATTATTTTACTGTTTTTGTCATCAAAACAACAAGAGTACCCCTTTGATTTTTTTCGCGAAATTTATTTTTTCTTAAATGTTGTTTTTATATTTTTTACAAAAAAGTCAAGTCTCAAAAATAATTTCTGTAAAAAAATTACCCCAATATCTCTTTCCAATCAAAAGTTATGGCTAAAAATCTATTTTTTTCATACCAGACTATTAATAAAACTTAGTTTTGTGTTAGAATTCTCTATGTAGTTTGAACGTCCCCATTTATCTCTAAGAATGCAGTTGTGTGTCTAAAGTAATTACGATTATTTTGGATTTTATAAAATCTTCTTTATATTTTTGCCTCCCCACCTCCCGCCCCCCTCCCGCCCCCCTCCTGCCCCCCTCCTGTTAAATTTGTTTTGTTGTGATGGCTCTATTTTTTCTCACTATTGTGTCACCGTTGTCACTTATTTCTTTATCAATGGTACTTTAAATGTTGTATATATATCACAATTTTATCGAAAAAATGACTGTGAATAAGAATGCTGTAAAAGTAAATATTTTCATGTAATCAGTTTTAGCCATTGGCGTCGGAAGCGGGGGGCAAGGTGGGCAGTTGCCCCCGCACTTTTTTAGCTAGATAAACAATTTAAAAGGAAAAGTTATTCAAAATATCAGTTTTTTGCAACGATAATATTTTTGTATTATATATTTTCCTCTTCTTTCTCTCTTCTTCATGTTTTATGTGAAGAAATTTTGGTGAACTTTTTTTGCACCACTATTTGTACTGCCCCCCCATTTGTACTGCCCCCCCAGATGAAAGTCGCTTCCGACGCGATTGGTTTTAGCTATATGGCGATATAATAAAACATATGCGCATCTGGTCAGCACAATTATTTCATTAGTTTTTATCTGTGCGTTAAATTCACAGATAGATGGCGCCACATTTGTAAGATGTGTGGGTACAGACTATACTTACATCTTGCGGTGAAAAGCTGAATACTGTTTTTTCAAAAGTTTCTTCAAATTAAACCCCACACGTTTGGGATTACAGACAGGTGGCGGTATTTTCTGCTTACAGAAGAATATCTGATGTTCTTATACAGCTAGCAGATAAGTTTTGCGAAATATTTTGCGAAAATGCTATTGCTACCAAACTTTTAAAAAGTAAAATAATGCAGTAATGCCAGTTTTTTGCAGTCGCAGCGTCATCTGGCGTCATTAACACTTAAAAACATAGAATTGGATCAATTTAAATGTCTAGCTCACTTGCTGGACTTTTTGTTGTTTTTGCTTTGCTTGCAAATGCGATTATATGATCCTGATCTCCAATGAAAAAACGCAGCTAATAAAAATTTTAGTAGGTACAATCATTTTTAGCACAACGAATTTTCATAAAACATTGATAGCTAATAATGAGACAAAAATTATATGAAAATCAACGTTTTTACTTTTAATGCCAATAACTCCGCTGTTTTTAATATATTTCATTAAAATTTTTTTTGTTAAAAAGTTCAATATGTTTTTTAATATTAATCTTTGTTTAAACGTTTAAATGTCCATATCTCAAGGACGCATTGAGTCCCACCATAATTTTTTTTTTGTTGAAAAGGTAATTGTGCTTGCTTTAAGCTTAAGTAAATATAAAAAATTTTTTAATTTTTAAAATATGTTTTTTGTACCCCTTTGAATTCAATTAGCTCACCACAAGAGATGGAACCACCAACAACAAAAATTTTCCTAAACTTTTTTGGATTAATGTTCGTTCAATTACCTTTCTAACGGTAGATAAATAAAATTAAATAAAATAAAATTCAAATAAAATTCAACATGTTTTTCAATATTCCCGATTTTAAAAACATTTAATCGAGAAGTTTATGTTAAAATGTTTATATAAGTGACTCTCGAGTAAAACCGGGTATATCAGCTAGTACCTAATAATATTGAAGAAAATTTGTCTTAATTTGCTTGATTATAGCAAATGCATATCTTTGTGAAAAATGCTAAAAAATACATATTTAAATATGAAATTATAATGCATTTGAGCCAGCTGTTGACTGGCTAAACTCTGAAGTAACAAAGGCTTAAATTGATGAATGAACTATATAGAATTACTTCTACTCACTTGTATTAGACTGAGCTAGAGTCCGGTTTAGGCAGAGAATTTTTTTTATTGAGAAAATAAATAAAAAGTTGTCTTAAATTATTAACGGCTTTAAAATATTAACTGCTTACCTCAACTCAATCATATAGAAAATTTCTATAGAACATTTTTAAGGTGTCTTAAATTTGTGGAAAAAAAACTAGCTTTAACTTTCCATTATGATGTGGTTAAACCTTAGAAAACTTCTTAGAGATTTTCCCACTCACATTGTCAATGAATGAATGATTGCACCTTATCCTAAATGTGTTAGACCCAAAAATGACATTTACTGTTGCTTAACCTAAATATCATATATGATTTATTTGATTTCATTGGCATCAGTGCTCGAAAGAAATTTTAAGTCTACAAAATGCAACCCAATTTTATATGCATCAAGGTCATGCATCAATTAATCACAGTTGGTTTTTATAGCGTCTTATTGTTACATTGACCACTAGACTTAATTTGAAGCATTGTCTTTCAATTTCTGTAAAAAACAATTCTGATGATGAACAATAATGATAGCAAAGTCATTTATGTGCAATAAAACCTTTTATATTAAATCAAATTAAGACTTGTCAAGGCCGGTTTGGATTTTTTTTTTTTTTTTAACATGAGAAATTTATTTAACTTATGCAAAATTTGACATATTAAAAGCTTTTGTCTATAATGCTCACATATGTTTTTGTATTGATTTTCTATAGTGTGTGGGCGAAGTTATGGCACTTAACTTTAAATCCAAGATTATAGTCGTAATCCAGTTAAATATTCCAGCAAAAACTAAAACGCAATATTAACGTGTGTTTGTCAGTTGAATATGTCAGTTTTAAATCGGCAGTGTTAATTAATTTTATTTAATTTATTGCACTAGTTTTCAAACACGGGCAAAACAATCAAACTAATAAAAAACTTTTTAACAAAAAAATAAAAACGGACTTATCCTATTAATTTCTTTGACAAATTTGGTCATTTATTTACAGTGTGGCTAATTATAACTGTCAGTAAATTAACCGTACTGAAAAAATTTAAGATTGTTAATTTTTTCATAATCTTAGTATACATTGCTATTGCAAATCTAATTCTTAGCGATAAAATAATGAGGCTACAAAGTACCGTAATAATTTTGTTTCTAACTCGCTTCATCTCTCTGTAATCTAGTATATAAAAATTAATGTTTGTTTGTTCGTTCGCTATGCGCTGCAATAGCGTTCATCCGATTGCGATACAACTTTGTCAACGTATTGCTTGCACTTATGCGAACAATATAGGCATATTTAAAATTTGCCACACCCCGTTTTACCGCCCACAAATCAATAAAAATGCTATATTTAAGACAGTTTTTGTCGTATTAAACTAAAATTTGGTAATAAAGTTCGTATGATAACTTTAGGTAACTATACTAAAAATGGGCGTGGTCCCACCATAGCTACGCCTATTTTTAAAAAAAGATAAAGAGACTTCGAAATTACCGGTCCGATCGAGCTAAAATTTTGGCAGTGGATTTGTTTCGAGTACGAGATGGTTTAAGAAAAAATTGCCACACCCCCTTTTACCGCCCACAAATATATAAAAATTCGCGATATCAAATTGCTTTGGAGCTATGGGTCGCACAGCTTCGAAATAAGATATTCAACCACAATTTACACATGTCGTTCCACTGATGACATTTTATGGGAGTTAAACAAGGGGGAGTGGAACCTCCGATGCAACCAAAACTTGCCATATCGAATAGGTTTGGAGTTACAGGTCACACAGCATCGGAATTCAGCATTCGACATCAATTTATGCATGCAGTTTCATTAATAACATTTTATGGGCGTTGGAAACGGTGGAGTTTCACCTCCCCCCAAACAACCAAAAATTTGTGCTATCCAATAGCTTTGAAGTTATAGGTCGCACAGCATCGAAATTCAGAATCGACCTAAATTTACACATGCAGTTTTACTGAAAACATTTTATGGCGTTGGACAAGTACAACCCAAACATGCAAAATCGAATAGCTTTAAAGTTATAGGTAACACAGCGTCAGAATTCAGTATTCGACCTCAATTCATACATGCAGTTTCATTAATAACATTTTTTGGGCGGAGGAAAAAGGGGACTGGCATCTCCCATACAACCCAGATTTGTGCTATCGAATAGCTTTACACATACACTTTCATTGGTAACATTTTTTGGGCGTTAGACAAGGAAGAGTGACACCTCCCATACAACCCAAATTTGCGATATCGAATAGCTTCTAAGTTATTTGTCGCGCAGCGTCGGAACTTAGTATTCGACCTATATGTACACATGCCATTTCTTATTTGACCCAAATTTGCGATATCGAATTGCTTTGGAGTTATAGGTCGCACAGCGTCGGAGTTCCGTATTCGACCTTAATTTACACTTTCAGTTTCATTGATCACATATAATGGGCGTTGGCCAAGGGGGCGTTGGACAAGGGGCGTTGCACCTTGCATGCAACCCAAATTTTGGGATATCTAGCAGCTTTAGATTTATAGGTCGCACAACATCGAAATTCAGTATTCGACCTCATTTTACACATGCAAGGAAGCGTGGCAGCAACGCGCCGGGTTTCAGCTAGTGAGTTATAAAATAAAAACTATATTTTATATTAAAAGAAAATAAAACGCAGGAACAAGCATCGGGTATGTACTTAATAACTTGAAAAAGATTGTGCAAAATAAAATTAAGGATGCATTTTTACAAGTCGTGTAAAATACATGCGTAAAAAAAACAAGAAAAACTTGTGTATCTGAAAAAGTAAGGTTTATAGTTAGCTTTGAAGTGAGGTCAAGCCAATATTTTTATGTTGAACTATTCAATAAACATTTAAATTATAAAATTCGAAACAATTTATTGCCACATTTTCCTCCTTTTCCTGTTTTAACCCTTTCAATGGCTCGGCTAAACTAAGAATAAAATAATTTTTTTGAGTTTATATTCCTATCATTTAGGTCCTAAACGTTTTGCAAGCTTGTACAAAGAAAAAATTGTTTTGCTCATGTTCGGCACAAAATCTTTTTTTTTAGTCCCTTGAAAGTTTTTCAACCCCTTAGATCTTTGTTTTTTAAACCCGCTTAATATTCTTATCATTAAGGTCATAAGAAGATAAAAAAATTTATTTGATTTTTCTTCGGTAGATTTTTTTCGTATAAAATAGGCCTAAGAAATTTATTTGCTTTTTTACGGCCCAAAATCGAAAATCCAACTGACTTTAGTGTCAAATACCTCTCTAAATTTATTTTTATCATGTTGGTGCATTTTTTTTCATAGAACCAAATGATTTGATTTAAATAAAAGCGTTACAAAATAAATATAAAAATTACTTTCTGATGTGTCCAATATATTGGGCAAATCAACTGAAAGGGTTAATAATATTGTAAAACTCCAAAATATTAGTTTTTTTCATTGAAATAACGACATTTTTGTTACGCCTTATAAATAATTCACGTATGGCTCCAATCAATTCCTTTTAATAATCTGTCCCTTTCTTTTCAGGTCAAAGACCAAACCTTGTTTGTACAAGGCGCATGCCTTGGTTCTTTGATCTTATAAAAAAAGTTTTTATTTAAATAATATTTTCTATTCAAAATTGGATCCTTTTTGAATAATGACAAGCACAAAATGCCCCAAAGAAAAAGAAATAAATGTGAAATAAATGTAAAAAAGCATCATTATAATAAATAACCAAGGTAATAAATTCGAGAAGAAATTCATACATAGCACTAATAAATGTCTTAACGCCTCAATTGGTATCGAAAACTTTAATTCTCAGGGCGAAAAAAAGGGTTTTCCAACAAACTTTTCAAAATAGTTCTGATGAGTCGAAACTTTTAAAAACAAGATTACTGTGAAATAATTCGTTAGAGGTATAAGGTTATGCTATAAAAATGAAGCTAAGAGCTATTGGACTGGCGACCTCGTCGAAACTAGTTCAGAACATTGCTCGCTCTCCTAATCGCCTTTCAAATAAAATTAAAATATGTTCGAAAGCTTATTCTCCTTAAATGATTTCTGGAGAAAAGGCTATTTCAATGATAGTAGAAGCAAAACCGACCACTTTCTTTAAATTCCATAAAAATTAAATATCGACTTGAAATTTTTTAACCCCAAGTATGCACTGAGTTTAAAGTACCACGTCTACTTCCATATAAAGTGGCCTTATGAAACCGGTAAAATCTTTTTATATTCCACAAAATTAACGCAATTCCTTAAAAATTTGGAAATACGTTATATTCTTCACTATGCAATCTACGTTTATGACTTTATAAAATAATATTAAAAACAACTCCGCCTACCTCGTATACAAAGTGACGTCATCGTTATAGAATCTTACTTACTTACTTACTTAGCGCTACAACCGTATGTCGGTCTTGGTCTCATCTAAGAATTTGCGCCAGCCATTTCTGTCTTTCGCTTGCTGGCGCCAGTTGGAAATTCCAAGCTTCGTCAGGTTGTCCTCTACTTGGTCTTTCCAACGAAGATGCGGTCGTCCTTTTCTGCGTTGATCGCCGCTGGGTACCGAATCGAATGTTTTCTTCACTGGAGCATCGTCTTTCATGCGCTGAACATGACCAAGCCAGCGAAGCCGCTCGATTTTAATGCGCTTATCTATGTCGATGTCAGCGTACAGCTCATACAATTCATCATTCCACCGTATTCGGTACTCGCCATTGACGCAGATTGGTCCGTAGATCTTACGAAGAATCTTTCTCTCGAATGCTCCTAAAGTCTTTTCATCTAAACTGCTCAGCGTCCAGGTTTGTGTTGCATAAAGTAGGACGGGCATGATGAGCGATTTATAGAGCGTGATTTTCGTTCGTCGAGAGAGGGCTCTGCTTCTCAATTGCCTACTGAGCCCAAAGTAACACCTGTTGGCAAGAGTTATTCTTCGTTTGATCTCAATGCATCTTGAATATCATCTCTATTGGCGGGATTGTTATCAGTGTCATTTTCGGGCCTCATTCCTGTCACCATACATCTCATCTCAATCGTTATAGAATCGATCGTCATAAATTCCACAAAAACTAGTGCTCTAACTTGATATTTTACATATACTATTAACATTGATACTCAAAACGTACTCTGAATTTGAAATAAGAAAAATTTGGATAAAGACCAAGCCACGTCAAAAGTAAATAACACAAGTGACGTCATCGCAATAATACAGCATACAAAACTTCGAATAGTGGGGTTATTTTAACTTTGGCGCAGTCGAATTTTTTCTAAAGTAAAAACGTTATATCATAAAACAATGTATAACAGATATCGCTTGCTTTTATAGACAAGCAACAAATCGTTAATGTTACAGTCAAAACTTAAGGCTTTATCGCGGAATGAGGTTCGTCGTATAAATTTCCTAAAGCAAAATCGTGATGTACATATTAATGAAAATGTATGGAATTGTATTTCGTTAGTTATGATAAAATTTCCACTTGACAAAGCTATAAAAATTACCAATTGGTTTTGATACCTTTTATCTTGATTGAAATGAATGATAGCACATATTCAGTAATTTTAGTAAAATCATAATATTCTCATTTTTTCTATTTCAGAAATTGGAGCAGGAGAAACATGTTCTGCGTCAAAAACTCGCGCTAGCCGAGGAGGAGAGTGACCAGCGTGTCCTTGAACTACAGTCCGATCTCAATGAACTCAAAACCAAACTTCAATCGAAGGTAAGGCAAATAACAATAAAAAAACAATGGCACCAAATTTAGAACGCACAACCACCTTCCGGTCAACTCCCACCAAAAATTCCCAAGAACTCACAAATATTTACACAACACTTACATGTAATTCTTCTTTTTGTCTATCGGAAACTACTTTTGTCGTAGGAAAATGTTGTGCGTCAGACAGAGAAGGAGAAAACCGTTTTTATCGATGAGCTGTCACATCAAAATACACGCCTCACCGAACGCATACAAGAGGCTCATGCCAACGAACAACGTTTGGAAGCACAAATACAAGAACTCAAGGATCAATACAAATACAGAAATTCAAGTCTACAGGTGAGTAAACTTTGACTGATACATAAATTATTACGCGATAAATTATACAAAACACACAAAAATAAACAATAATTAATTAATGAATTTGAACTTGTTATTTAAGGAACATGTCAATAGCCTGGAGTCGATTAAAACTGAACTTAACCTTACCACAGAGAAACGTCATGATTTGGAGCGACGACTGCAACACTTGCAGGAGGAAAAGGAATCATTGCAATCGGCATTGGAGGAAGCATCGGATCGCATACATATGCTAGAGCGACATTCGCGAGAGCAGGAGACAAAATTAGAGGTAATTTTGCAAAGTAGTATACTGTAGCAACCCTGGGGAACGTTTTCGTATTGAAATTCCTTTTCTAGTAAAATTTTGTACAAAAATAAAATTAAATTTTTCTATTTATTAACGGTTCAGTAAAAAAACGACCAATGAAATAAAGTCAAAAATTACAAATTTATTAACGCCGAAAAATTATCCATACAATTTTGGGCATATAAGGAAAAATCGCCCAAACAAAAAACGAAAAATCACCCGAATTTCTTTATACAGAATTGGGTAATTTTTCATATGAAAAATCATCCAATTTCTTTATAAAAAATTGGGTAAAGTCTTATACGAAATATCATCCAAATTCTTCATACAAAATTTGATGTATGATGATGATTTTTCATTTTTTGTTTTGGGTCATTTTTCATTTTTTAAAAATGAAAAATTGACAAATTTGTGGTTGGAATTTCACCAAATGGATTTTTTTGGTGTTTTTTTATTTTTTTTGGGCGATTTTTCATTTTAAATTTTGGCTAATTTTTAATTTTATTTTGCGCTATTTCTTTATTTGTGTAATTTTTGTGGACTATTTCACAAATTTATAATACCAAATTCAATTTTTGGAATTGTCTCCTCCTGAAATAAAGTTCAAAATTCAAAATTTATTAACGCCCAATAAATGTCCATACATTTTTGGGCGTTATTGTAGGCGTTCAAAAAAATCACCCAAAGAAAAATCGCTCAAAACAAAAAACGAAAAATTACCCAAATTTCTTTATACAAAATTGGGTAATTTTTCATATGAAAAATCATTCAATTTCTATATACAAAATTGGGTATTTTTTTATATGAAATATCATCCAATTTCTTCATACAAAATTTGGCGTTTTTTCATTTTTTGTTTTGGGTCATTTTTCATATGAAAAATTTACGAATTTTTTGGTTGGAGTTTCATTTCACCAGATTAAATGTTTTTGGGCGATTTCTAGTGCCATTTTGTAGGCTCCACGAAAAAACTTCCAAATGAAATAAGCCCAAAAAAAATCTAAGCCCCAAAAAATGTCCATACATTTTTTGGTGTTATTTTATATGAAATTTTTGTGGACTATTTCACAAAATTTATAATCCCAAATCCAATTTTTGGGATTTTGTCTTCAAGAAAAGGGTCAAGAAAAGGGTAATTTTAAATTTGGGATTATGCCCCATGGGTCTTTTTTCTGTCACCAATAACAGTACCCAGCAGCGGATTTGCCAGTTGCTACCATAGAACTAATACAGAATAAATTACCAGGTAAGGAAGCATTACTTTTTTCAAAAAAGTAATGCGTCTGCATATAGCAGAAGTAATTAACTCATACCTCATTACCTGTAATGTAGCATACAAGGAAAAGTAATGCAGTGATTTTTTATAACTTAATACAAGTAGTATGTTACTCCAGAACTTCTAGGTAATGCTGAAGGGAGGCGATCACTTACCTCCTGTCTCATTCAATGTTAAATGTAAGGCCTTTTATACATAGTAAGGTAATATAGTCGGAAGTAGTGGTCATTACAAGGTAATTGATGCTTCATATATTCGGAATATATTCCATCCGCTACTGGGTAGTGACTATTGGGGGTTATTTCAGTTTGAGTTTAAGGCCTTTTTTTGCTTATTTAATTTTTTGGGAGATATTTCATTTGGGCTAATTTTATTCTTTCGTTGGGTGCAATTTCATAATTAAATAAACCCTAAATTTGGGGGCTTATTTCATTTTTCATTTGGGTGTTATTTCATAGCATTTTATCATTTTAGTAATTTGGGGTTTATATAATTTTGGTTGAGGGTTATTTCGTGGAGCCGTTGTTGAATTGTGAAATAAGTCCCAACATTTTGGGCTTTATTAAATTTTTTGAGGATTATTCATGTCTTTTTTTAAATTTGTTTCATTATAATGTCTTTTATTATAGGTCTTAATTATAGGTCTTTTATCACGTGGTGATGTCCGTATATGGTTATTTTCCCATGACTTAAAAAATTACACACTGTGTTATGAAAGCTGGCTTTACAAATTTTGGGCGTTATTTCATTATAAGGCTCAATGTATTAAAATCATTTCCTTTCTAAATATTTTAAGTGTTATTGAATGGTTTAATTAAATAATGCTAAAATAAAAAACGAAATGACGCCCAAAGAACTTCATTTACGCTATAACGAAATAACGTCCAATAAAAAACGCTCAAAACAAAAAACGAAATGACGCGAAAACAGTTTTTTACAATCTTAGGTCCAATGAGATAACGTCCAATAATTAACAACGCCCAAAAATGGTTAATTTAACTGTGAAAGACGCAAAGTTTTGAGCTCAATTTTTTTTATGGGCGTTTTTTATTTTCTATTTTGGACGTTTTTTCATTATAAAAATTTTACTTACAAATTTCGGGCGTTATTTCATTATAAGTCCGAAAATATTGGGATCATTTCCTTTACAATTATTTTGGGTGTTATTTAATGGTTAAGTGAAAAACTCGAACCGCTCAAAATAATTAAACGAAATGACGCCCAAAAAATTGTTTGACAATTTTAGGCGCAATAAAATAACGTCCAAAATTAAAAATTTAATAACGCCGAAAAATTTTCCATATAATTGTGAAATAAGGCGCAAAGCTTAGGGCTCTATTTTAATTTATGATCGTTATTTTTTTATATTTTGAACGTTGTTTCATTATGAAAACTTCCTTAAAAATTTTGGGTGTCATAAGACTCAAAATATTGTAATAATTTTCTTTCTAAATATTTTAGGTGTTTTTTAATAGTTTTGTTAAATAACGCTCAAAATAAAAAACGAAATGACGGCCAACATTTTTCATTAAATTTTGAATTTTATTAATATTTTTTTTAGTACTAAATAAAGTTTAAAATACAAAAATCAAATAAGACCCAAAATTTTTTAAATATTTTTTTTTATGTTGACTTTATATGATTTAAATACAAATTCTAAATGTTTGATAGTTTAAATCATACTTGATTTTAAATACAAATTCTAGTTGTTTGATAGTTTAAAATCGTTTATTGAGCTTAAGGTCAAAGTAAGAACAATTAATTGTTCTAACGAAGCTTTCCAAAGAAACAACAACATATATTTTTTTTAAATATATTTTGGGCGAAACTCCGATTTTTTTTTGTTTTTTAAATTCAGAATAGATCAATAGAAATTCAGAAAAGATCAATTGAAATTCCGAAAAGACAATTTGAATCCCAGAAAAGTTACATTAAAATTAAGAATAGATTAATTAAATTTCAGAAATGTATTTTATATTCAGAATGGGTCAATTGAAATTCAGAAAGGATCAATTGTTATTAAAAAAAGATTAATAGAAGTTCTTTGAAGTAAAAAATAAGTTTTTTTTAAAATAATTATTATGCATTAACAATTACCTAAATAACGCTCTAAAATATAAATTAAATAAAGTCTTAATGAAATAGCGCCCAAAATATATTTAAAAAGTATTTAAAATATATTATAAAAAAATATTTAAAATATATTTAAAAAAATATATAAAATATATTTTAAAAAAATATTTAAATTATATTAAAATATTAAAATATTTATTTTAAATATTTTAGACAACATTTCATTTAAGCTTTATTTAATTTATATTTTGGAGCGTTATTTAGATTATTGTTAAATACGCATAATAATTATTTAAAAAATTAACTTATTTTTTACTTCAAAGAACTTATATTAATATTTTTTGAATAACAATTGATCCTTTCTGAATTGTCATTGACCCATTCTGAATTTGAAATATATTTCTGAAATTCAGTTAATCTATTCTGAATTTTAATTGATCTTTTATGAGATTAAAATCATCTTTTCTGAATTTCAATTGATCTTTACTGAATTTCTATTGATCTTTTCTGATTTTCAAATAAAAAATCGAAGTTTCAACGGATCTTTTATGAATTTCAAATGATCCTTATATAATTTAATTTGATCTGTTTTGAATTAAAATTTGAAATTGTATAATCTCTGTTTTTACACCAAGGGTGCGCGCACACTTTCTACTTAAATTTATAGCTAAATCTTTATGATACCTTTATGATCTTAATTGAAAATTTGTATATCTCTCCAACCAGACAACCTTAACAGCCCTTGACAGAACTCAACGGGAAAATAATGTGCTCAGTGAACGGCTGGGATCCGTAAGTTATACACACTTTCGTTCAATTTACCCCTTCACATGCTTTACCAATACCTTATCTCTCAGGATATAAACTCACAGAGCAAAAAATCACTTCAAATTGAAATGGAGTGTGATGAGGAGGATTTGACCGATGGCGGTTATGGTGAAGGTAAATCAAATCATGTCTGGACTGAGGCAAGATCGGTTTACATACAACTTAAGTCATTGGTTGATTCCTTAAAAATAAGTCACGATGATGACTCAGGTAAGAAAACTATTAAAAAACTTGTCTTTACGTAAGAAACCTTTCATATTAATCCTTGGCAGGCCTTAATTCTGACATATCAATGGATCTGGAATCAATGGATAATACACTCTCCACAAAATCCGGAGAAAGCTCGGCTATAGATTTTCGTCAGGGCATGTTGTCCGCTATGTCAGATGAATTAACACGTTTATTGCTTAATCTAGATGCTGGCAACTTTAGAAAGATGTTAGATCAGACGCGCAACATAGTGTTGGAGCAGGAAGATGAAATTAAGCGCAGCCAACAAGTTATACAAGAGCTGGATGCTAAGGTAATTTTTAGCGCAAAAACGTTAGCGTTGACGTTTGAATTTCGAAATTACGAAACCTAACTCCACAAGTCGTCAACTGGCAAGTGCTCTGAATCGTGAATACCCCTAATAATCGCTGCGAGTTAAAGTGATTATGTATGGCATTTTTAAGGGGCCATTGCACACTGCTGATAGCGTACTCTTGTCAGTCTTGCAATATTTTCTTTTAAAATTTATCTGCCGACATAAAATGTGAGTTAAACAGTTCTCAGCTGTTGTTATCGGTTTTTCGTCTATTGTTGGTACAAATTAAAATTTTTTTCACCAAAATTAAAATTGAAAATTGATTTTCGCTAACAGTTTCTACAAAGCGAAAATGTGATATTGAAATAATTTTTTTCTAAAATCAATTTTCAGATGAAAATCACTTTGTATAAATTAAACATTAATTTTCATTGATAAAATGTAATCCGTAATTTTAATTTGTCTATCCTTAGCTCACAGTTAAAGACGTTGAACTGCAAAATATCACTGAAGAGCGTGATCAAGCACGTAGCGATCTCGCTGTGGACACACAAAATGATGAACTCTTGGTAAAGGCACAAAAAGAACGCGATGCTGCCAACACAAGACGCACAAAAGCCGAGGTTGATCTGGCCAAAACACGCGTAGAGCTGATGCAAGCTAACAGTCAGCTATTGGAGTCTATACAACAAAAGGTTGAGCTGTCACAGCAGCTGGAACAGTGGCAGGTAGGTTCAAAAACCAAATTTTAAAGCAAATATTTATCAAAACGGAACTTATATTAGCTTATATTTCTTGAACTATTCCGCAGATGGATATGCATGAGCTTATCGATGAACAGATGCGTTCGAAACTTGTAAAGAAAACCGTTTGTCCAGCAGCCGATAGGCAATCTTCAAGTGCCGCTGCCACACTTGCAAAACGTTTATCCAGCTATAAGCTGTGGAGTCTATTTCAACGGTAATCAACGTATTGACAAATGGCTTAAATTAATATATGTGTAAAAAACTTATAATAAAATAATTTTAATAATAATAATATAACTTAAAAAAGTGAAAAAAATGACAAGTAGACAAAAACAAAAAAAAATTGCAAAGTTTGTATCCATATCTTATGAATAAATAATACATGATCTTTTAGAAAAATTTTACAACAAGTTGCATTTCTACAATCAGCTAATTTAAGCCTTGCCTTAAAAACATACTTTTTAGAAAAACGGCTAACTCAACGCTTAACCCTAATTCAATAATGTATATATTAAATGATGACCTACTATGTTGTATTTTTATTTTGTTTTTATTTTAATATTTAGCTTTTCTAACATTTATTTTATTCTTCTATAATTAAATAACTTGTATCTTTCAATTTCTGTATTTGTATGCAATCAGTTAATGAGATTCTGTTTTAAGCTTTATAAAATGTATTTAATAGTGAAAAATATTTTATATTTTTTTTCTTAAATATATGTAAAGTGGATACAGCATTTATATGTGTTATTGTATTTGATAATAAAAATAATATAAGGGTCGCGTACTTCAAAAGTCGTGCAAATTCGAACGAATCTTACGCTTTTCTGCTATTTCCTAAAAATCTGCAAAATAGTTCGAAAAATAATTTATCATCCCTGCGAATAGTCGGATTCGTTATTACACCAGCCAATGACAGAAAATTAAAACATGGAAAAAATAAGTGAAAAGAATAAAGTGCAAACTTATTGATTGCCAAGCACATTTACGAGGATGCAAAGTGGTAAGCAGTGTTTTTTCCAATATTGATAAAATTGTAAGAAATAAGACCTGTAAGAAATAAGTTATTTTTCTTTTGTTTTGGACTTTTTTTTCAAAATGTACCACTTTTTGTAAAAATCTGGGTCCTAATTGCAGCATCCGTGATCGAGCAAAATTGTACAAGATTGAAAGGCACTTGTCTCGTCGTGGTCTTTGTAATTTTCCTCGATCATGGTTGCTGTAATTCGACCATTGTTTTCGTACTTTTTGCAAATTTTCACGCAATGAGCGCATTTTTCGCTTATTCCCTTGTTGTGCTGGCAGTCATGGGCTCATCATGGTCATGCATTTTTGTTGTTTCAATAGGGGTATTCACGATTCAGTGCACTTGCCTGTGCAGTTGAGGACTTGTGCACTTTACAAAAACAAAATGTACGTACGTCAAAAATCTGCACAAGTGCTTTTCTACTATTGGCTTAAACTTGAGGACTTGAGGACTTGAGCAGTTGTGCATTAATTGTGTGCATTAAAAAATGTTGAGAGCTTTGAAATAGTGATGGTAGTGTGTTCACAAAAGCCTAACTGGACAACTGCACATGTTCTCAAGTCCTCAACTGCACAGACAAGTGCACTGAATCGTGAATACCCCTAATGTAAATTAAAAATTTGAGAGCGAGAACGAGAGAGTAAATTTTGACCACCACCGTCACCAAATGATTCGACAAAAATGTGAAATCATGGGATCAAAACAGTGTTGCGTTGTGAAATTATTCACAACATTCGTGTTTAGGCATGAAAATAGTACACTTTTAGTACGAAAGGCATGAAATCAGTAAGGAAACCTGCTTAATAGCAACACTTATCGGTTGGAAAAATACTAGAAGTAGCAAAAAGTGTACTGGTGTTCAGGAATCATATGACCACCAGCATAACATACTTTCGTCACAGGGCTCAACAAACGAAAAAACAGTGTAAACAACAAACGAAAAAAATAGTGTAAACAACAAACTAAAAAAATTGTGTAAAAAATAACGTGACCAGGGATCATATCACGACCAGCTTAAGGCTTGATTACCCAAGCGTAAGGTAGCATAACGCGAGGTTGCCAACTGTAAATCTAAAATCTGTTTAATGATAAATGTGTACAGTCGTTACCGAAATCGTAACGTGGCGTGAGGCAGCGTAGAAGTCTGTAGAAAATAGATTTCTACGCAACGTTACGATTTTTGACAGATCGACAGCTGTGTTACAAGCGAAAAAAATTTGTTTAATTTCACATTATTTTACATTTTAATACTATATAAGAGAGAATGCAATCTTTTATTGACGAGAAGTAAATAAGCCTAATAGAATAAAATGAGTGCCCTGCACTACGGCGCCTGCACTACGTTGGATTACGATTTCGGTAATCGCTTATCCTCGAGGCAACGTCGCACTACGCTACACCCCGCTGCGCCACCTGACGTTACGCTTGGGTAATCAAGCCTTTAACCTCGAGGCAACGTCGCACTACGCTACATCCCGCTGCGCTAGAGTTGGGTCGTTCCGGACCTGCATAGTTCATGGAACTATGTTCAGTCTCGGACATAGCTCCAATCATTCCATCTGTACGATTTAAGCATGTTCAAACAGTTCCGATTGCAATAAAAATTTTTTTAATTGAGCAACATCTCTTTCGCACTTACATAAATTAATCGAATTGTTTGAGCGACGACAAGTAAGCCAATTATGCATGTGAGAGTGAAAGAAATAATAGATAAAATTAAAAATGATATATCGTCATTCCAGTTGTGTACATTGTTCAGCATTGCTGTTTATTTTTGCTTTTAACATATGAAACAGAACAATCACGAAATGACATTGAGCATGCTTCTGTTACTTTCATTCTTATAAAGAGAACTGCTGGAACTATATAGTTCCGCGAACATGCTTAAAGCTGATGAACTATATAGTTCCGCGAACATGCTTAAAGCTGATGAACTATAAGATGCAACTGCAAATGATTTTCAGCAACATTATAAATTTACAACATGAACTTTATTTACTAAATGAAATTATTTACTAAATGATAGAAGTTAATTTTTTATATAAACTAAAGAAATGTTTTTCTTTAATTAAAAAATATAGAAATAAAAAATATTGAACTGTTCTGCAGTTCAAATAAACAAAGGAACTAAATAGTTCCGCGGACATGCTTCAAATTCCCTCTGTAGTTCAACAAGCAGACAAGCCAAATAGTCTATACAGTTCAAATAAGCAAAGGAACTAGATAGTTTCGCGGACATGTTTCCGTGAACTAGTTCCTTTCTTCAAAAGAATCGTTCCATGTCCGTTCCGTCTCTGGAACTGTTAAGCACAAGCCTACGCTGCGCCACCTCACGTTACGCTTGGGTAATCAAGCCTTTAACAAGGGCCTACTCTGCAAATTTTGTAACTTGCTAATTTCTGATAAAAAGTACGGAAACCTATCTTTTTTCAGAAGTATTTACGAGCAGAGCTATTTTCGAAACTCGCAATGACAGTTACTTATTTTAGTATATTTTTTGGCAATTCAGATGCTGGTACCTTTTGGTAGGATTTGAAGAGCTAAAATCTATTTGTTGCTGAATTCAGTATTAGAGGGCTGTTAGAGTTTGGTATTAGAGGGCTGAAATAAATTTAAATTTTTTTATATTCAACACTTTTTAATAAGAAAAGTTTGAACAAAGGTATCAAGGTTTAAACATTTTTAAAATAAATAAGTAGAAAATAGTTTTTTAGTTATTTAATAAATTTAATCATATTTAAATCCCAAGCTTATTTAAGTAATAACGTAGAGCTATATCGATTTTTGTTATAGATATTTTATGGCGAACAATCTTCCAAAGAAATCCCATATAGGAAAGGGTTTGTCTAAGTCTAGCTTATGGAAGTATTCGACAAATTTAAAATTTTGTAACATTTCCTACAGTTTTGGATACATTTTGCGGTATAAGCCATTTAATTTCCGTTCCCTGGTATTTTTTAGTGATATCAACAAATTTTGAAGTACTATTTTTTGCGCAAATTTTTTATATTATTTTTTACTGAATGTAATTATTGTTGATTGCACCTTACATTCCGTAATTTTGAATTTAGCTAGATAGCTTAAAAAGATCTTAATTCTGTATCAAAGTTTTTCAACGTCGATAAGTCGAAAATGGAGCTAGAAAGCGATATGTTTCTTAGTATTAAAACAAACTTTAAAGTAATGTCCGACGTATGGTTATGATTTTTTTTAGAAAAAATGTACTGTGAAGTTATTTTTTAATTTTTCAAGGATACAATTTTGTAGAGTCCTTATGATTCCTTATCATAAAATAAATAATTTCTCTGATGAGTCCTTGCAATCAGTGCTTACAAGCAAAATTTTTATATGACGATGCATAAAAAAAACTAGTTAAGAAAATATAAGCATTGAAGCAACATTTTCAATACTGTCCAATGTATGATTTGGATTTTTCAATAATGTTATTAAGATAAACATTAATATACATGGGTTATTTAAACTTTAAAACTTCAAGTTTTTAAATAATTTGTTATTGTATATAATATAAAAATTGCGTGGCATCACAACGGTCCAAATTTCTGGTCCTTTAAAAAGAATTAGATTTTAAGGGATCAGGCCAGACTGATTGCTTGAATGTCAAAATTTTGAAACAACCAAAATTTCGAAAAAAATTAATCTTAAAAAAATAATCTTTAAAAAATTTAAAAGAAAAGATCTTGAAATCAAAAAGTTTAGAAAAAAATGCATGCAAAAATGTTACAAATCTAAATATTTTGAAAAAGGTCTTATTTCGAAAAAGTGCCAAATATTGAAAACATTTATTTATTAGAATTTTTGTAATGTCCTTCATTATTCTCCTTGAATTATATATATAAATAATTAATAATAAATTATTTGCTTTTGTTGCAATGGCCAAATTTTTTTCAAAATTTTAAAATTCTGTGAAACGACTTCAGCCCAGATTTTATGAAATTTTATTTGTTATACCAAAAAGAATGTCCTTAAAATTTGGTTTACATTTTAAACTTTGAACAAAAGTACCTATAAACAATATGTGCGAGTTTTTTCAGAAATTAAAATACCAAACAATTACATTATGCAATTAAAAATGTTAAGATAAAACATGTGGAATGTGTCATTAGTCCTTATGCTATTTGGGCAACCATTATTAAAACTATTTTCATAATTTTTCAAAACAATTTGTTACCATAATTATATTCATTTACTGCTGAGTTCAAAAATTGATTAATGCACTTCCAATCAAATTAAAAATATATAATTAACGTTATTTAAAATGATAGCAAATTAATTTATATAGAAAATTTTTGCGTAATGGGTTCCACCCAACCAGCAAAGAATGCACAACATCAGGCTTATACAGCTAATTCTCTAAGCCGCTTTGCAGCAAACACCCAAAAATTCAAGTAATTTTTCGTTTTTTGCGGCTTAAGCAGCTTTCTTTATCGAACTTCGTAAATGTTCGAATTTTTTTAATAAAAAATAATAAAAAATTTTATTTTATTTTGTATTTTCGTTTTATTTTGTTTGTCGCTTACTTTCTCAGCTGAGAGTTATTTCAGCTGCTTTGCAGTTATAATATTTAATTTTATTTACCATATAATAATTGCCTTCGTCGGGATTTGATCCCTAGCATCCCCGATTTGTAGTCGCCGCTTTACCCATTGAGCCATACGCTGCTTATCGAAACGAAGATTTTTGTTTTTTTTGCACTTTGAGCCTGCATAGGAGAACAACTTGAAACTTGTGGAACTATAGGTCCTATTTCCTGATATTGATCCCATAAAGCAGCTTCAGGTGTGACAAGTACCACAAAGTACCATAAAATATCTTTAAGTGTGACAAGTTCCACAGCTAACCATACAGCAGCTTTGAAGTGTCATGGACCTTATTTATTCCCCTGTAAGCAGCTTTAAAACGAATTATTAAGAAGATTTGGACTAATTTTTCTGTTGAAATATAACGCCACTCTTTGCAGCATTTGGACTTATTCGGCGAAATCTTTTATTCTGTTACGCATTTTCTGTTATCAATCATAAAAGATGCCGAACGTAAAGATCTGTTAAAATTGGTATTCTGCCTTTCGATCTTTTATGGCACCCTGTTATCAATCTTCGAAAACAAAAATCTATTACAATTCCGTTAACTTCTGTTATGAAACAGCTGTTTGCTGTCAATAAAATTAAATTATAGGACATGCATATTAAATGCAAGCGCACATTCACTTTGGCGTAACTCCAGCAAAGTGACCCGATGGTTTCTTCTATTTAAAACTTGTCTTTAAAACACACACATACACATTTATTAATTATATTATCTTAAATTTCTCTCCTTTTATGAGCCAATCCTAATGAAATTCGTAAATAATCATCAATTTTTCAAACCAAAATATTCACTTTCTAGCACTTTCTGCAGATTTTGTCATGCAGAATACTAAATACAAGATTTTGAAAAAGATTTTTTGACAGTTCGAAAAATCTGCTATGATTTATAACAGATTTCATAAAAGATTGTCGTGCAGAATACGAATTTTGGTCTCGTAACAGATTTTTTGACAGCTCAAAAATTTGGATGGAAAATCATACAATCAATCAAATTTTTTATAACAGATTGTGCAGAATAGGCCGCAATACTGAATAAGTGTGCCTATTGTACACCCTGTTGTTTGTGAACGAACAAACCTTATCTTACAGCTGTTTACTTCAATCGAAATATTTTGACAATCTACTTGTATTTTCACGCTATTTTGTGCAGTGCTCGAAATTTGTAGTAATTATTTTAATAAAACAATTGCGGAGGCATGGCAAAACAGGAACAAAGTGTTAAAACTGCAAATAATAAAAAGAGCAAAGCCAAAAAACGTAAACACACAACGACAGAAATGGATGACGAGGTGGCAAGCAAAAGCTTAATTTTGGAAACTCTAAAGGAGCCTGAAAAGGCAGCTGAAGCTCAACAAGGTTTGATTGGATATGCACATTGTGTCATCATGTTTGAGTAAAATAATAATATTCCATCTCCTCCAGTGACTAAAGAAATAAGCTTAAAACGTAAGCATAAAAATAAAAACACAATCAAGGAGAAACGCTCTAAACTCATGGACGACACCAATGCGCAGGCCGACGAGGCAGATGGCAATGAAGAACTGCACGAGCCTACGTTGGAAGAGTTGCTTGAGAGTGAGAAACCGGAAAACACAAAAGCTGTGCTCACCGTACGTCAAAAGAAGAAACAAATGCATTCGGAGCGCATGGCAGCACAGAAGAATCAGTCTTTCGGCAAGGAAAAACAACGCAATGCAGAGTATCTGCAAAAATGGAAGCATGCACGTGAAGATTGGAAGTTTGAAAAATTGAGGCAAATCTCTATACAACAGACTATGTTCGATGCTGAAAAAGTTGATGCCAATACTTGGCCCATAGCTATAGAGTATTTGACTGGCTCCAAGGGAGCTGCAAAAGATAAAATAACTAAAATTGCGGAGCAGGTTATTGATGAGCTGGATGCCCAGTGCGAGAGCTTGGAAGATGACAATGAACGCCAAGCCATTGTGGACTCGACGCGATATCAGCGAGCACGCGAGCTGTTGCAGAGCTTTGATTAAACGTAATGAATAGATACTCATGTTTAAAAAACAAAAACCACCAATAAGTGCTACTTAGAAACATTTGCGGCAAGTTTCGTCTTACATTGGATGAAGAAGCAAATCTTAGCTAAAACTTATTTTTTATAATTTTTTTATTTAATAAATGGTTACCGTATAATAAATGTTACGCTAAAAGTTATTTACATCTTCTTTACATATGTTTTGCTTTATAAATCTACATAAGCTAAAATCTTGTCCACATAGTCGATGCGGCGCTTGAGCAGCGCCAATTTATCTTCGTCCAGCTTCAGATTTGCACCCTCATTTTTCAGCAAAAAGTGTTGCATAAAAAGGCGAATGCTATTCTTGAAAGGATTCAGTTTCACATTTTGTGCCACACGCTCAAACGCCAAACGCGCATCATTTTCCTCCGGAGACAATAGCAGCCCTAACATAATCTCCTTCATTAGCAAAAAACTTAGCTTGTCCAGCTGCAAGAAATTCACAACTTTAAGGACGGAGAGCACCAATCCACCGTGTAAAATTAAATGCAATAGAAATTGTGCCAAATTCTTGATTTGCTGCTTGGACAGCGTATCGATTTCATTGATGCGATCCCAGGTGGCGAATTGAAAGGCCAGCTGAAACTTGCGGTTGTAAGTGCAAAATTTGAGCGCCAAGTGAGCATAGTATGGGTTCGAACGCGCCTCATGCAGGCAACAGTGTATAATGACATAGGCAATGGAGCGTTGATCCTTGAGCGAAAGATGTAGAATCTTTTCGAAGGCATCAACATAATCTTCGGCGCTCATAAGGATGCAGAAGATATTGCGTCGCTCCTCGGTATTCATTTGTTGCTTCTTCGCCAGTGTTAGGAGTTTCTCCGAGTACCGCGGGCCATTGGCATCAAGCTTTTGCGCGGACGCCTGCTTGGCGGCACCAACATCATTGATATTTCCGCTCCAAGCCGAGCCTACAATCCACCATTTTCCCACTTGATCGGCACGCAACAAATCATCCAGTGTTATATTCAGTGTAATGACATATTTGTCATTACGTAGCATGGACTTCAGACGCTTGCGCAACTGCTCGGCCAGCTCTGGATCGAATTGTGGTATTTTATTGATGTTGTTGTTTTTGACTGCGTTAAGTATGTCAACCATGAACTTCAGACGTAAATTCTCTTTCATTTCCAATGGAGCTTCGGCAATTTTTTGCTGCACACTTTGCATCATGTGCTTGAAAGCCAATGGATCATCTTTGCGCAGCTTAAAACCAACCGATTGGAAGATCAGCAACAGACACTCGATGGTCTTTTCGCAGAGGTTATCGGCCAGCAGCGAAATTATTTCGAGCAACAAGTTGTGCTCGTAAATTTTGAAGATGTACAAATAGGCCAGCACGAGAATCAGGTTATTAAGACGCTTATCCTGCACCGACAACGTTTTGAGCTGCTTGACAAAACCATCCAGCTGCTCCACGAACATTTGCAGAAAGTGGGCGCCAATTTCACTACCAACATGTGCATGCAGATAGGCCAAAAGAACCATGTGCTCCTGCACCATACGCTCATTGGTCATACTGCGCCCCAGTAGAGCTTCGTTTAGTAGTGCAGCGAGTGAGTCGTTCATGTTGTAGCGTGAATTTTTCATATACAACTCCTCAATGCCGGTAGCAATTTTGTGCAGATTTGCTTCCGACAGACGATTGAGTAAACCTTTGCATTGGCGACGTAAACGCTGCATAAGTTCAGCATGTTTTGCGCTGTCGTTACTGGAGTCGGCAGCAAGTTTAGCACGTAGATGAGGAGGCACGTATTTTTGTGGCTGTGCTGGATCGCTTGCTTGATTCTCCTTAATAACGTTGCCATCCTTATCCAACTTTCGGCCATAGATGTCTTCCTTGGCTGTTGGAGAAAATATTGGCCAATAAAATTTAGGTTTTTATTAAAAGAAAATAAATACCTTACCTTGCTCTTTAGCATTCAAAGGCTCGTCATTTTCACTTTGCAGATTGTCTGATTCGCCATCATGATCATTATCTTCACTGCCACTCGCCATTGCTTCATCTTTATCAAGCTCAATGTGCACTTCATCGTTACGCTCGTCATCAAATTCATTACCTTCATCACTATCATCATCATCGTCCCAACCGCCGCTATTTTGCTTGCTCACCTCTTGTTTGCGTTTCGCTTTCAGCAGCCGTTTTTCTTTCTCTTCTTCATCATTCAGACAAAATTCCAAGGCATAGTCCAGACCATCATTGAACATCTTGCGCACCAAGCGATTCTTATCTTTGCTTTTATTGAGCTTTAGCTTTTTTTCCAGACGCGCAATCATCACATCTTCCTCTTCGTTTTCGATAACAAGCTGTTTGACCCGCTGCTTACGCGAAGCCTGTTGCAAATCCTTCTGGCGCTGTAATTCTTTGCGATGTGTGGTGGTGATATCGGGTCGTGCAGCAGTTTGTATTTTTGCTTTTTTCATTGGCGGTTGTAAAGGCAATCGTCCGTCCACTTCAGCGTCTGAGAAATCCGAGGCTATAGATTCATCTGAGCCATCCGAAAGCTTCTCCGCCAGCGTCTGCTTGTCTTTGGATTTTTTCTTTATGCTGTTAGTAGTTTTAGTCTTGCTGTTTGTCTGGGCTGCCTTCGCCTGTACCACTAGCTGTTTACCCTCAGTTTTGCTCGAGAAGTAAAGGCGCTTGATTTGTTTCTTTTCCAGTTGCTTCTGTTTGCGAAGCTCCTTGCGCGTCAGCGCCTTGACGAAAGGAGCTTTTATTTTGGATTTCTTTCTACCAGCTTTTTTTGTCATTTTCGATTATTCCCAACTAATGGCAATTATTATTATTAGATAATCAAGGTAAAAAGAACGCAAATCAAGAATGAAAGAATTAAAATTATTATTCTTGAACGCAAATGATATCAAACATTACGACAAAACACGATGTAGAATCCTTCCATGAAATGAATCAGCTGATTTTGACATTTTCAACACCACGTGCAATAACAAATTTACTTCCAGTCATGGTATAACTAGACCCAAGGTTGTACAAGTACGTACTTTCGTACCATTTTGAATACGTTTTTATTCTTCACGTATCAGGTATCACATTTTCCATATAGCACAATTTTATTTTCATCGCTTTTCTGTGTATTTTTCTCCTGTTGTGGCCAAACTCGGTTCGTTTTTGGATCGCATTATAGCTAAAGTGTTTTCAGCTTTACACAAAAAACGCGATTCCCGTTGTATGTTGAAAACGCAACAGCTGTTTAATTTTTTGCTGAAATGAAACAAAGTGAAGCCCTGGTTAAAAAAAATTTCTGCGGCAACACAGGGGGTCAATTCCCGTTTTGCGTTAACGTGAAGTGAAAAAACCTTTACACAATAGTTTTCATTTAACGATTTCACTTTTTCACTTCACTTCGCACAAAAACGCGATTCTTGTTCGCCTAATGGAAAGTACATAGTTGCTGAATAGCATTTGAGAATTGTTGGATGCCTATTAAACAAAGCTTTTATGAAAAGTAAATGTAAACAACGAATTAGACGGTAGTAAAAATTTACAAAAATGACTTTATAGAATATAATGATGACTTTATTATGGCTTCAACACTATTTTTTTATTTATGTAGAGAAAACCTAAGGATTTTTAGGAGGAGTCTTCACGATGAAGAAAACTCATTCACCAGAATTGCGAAGGAACACTTCGACTTATATCGCTTTCCCAAAGTCATGAACTTGATTGAGAAAGTAAAACTATGTATTAAAAATAAACAATACAATAGAAAAATATAATGAATTTAGAATAAATAAATATAACCGAGATATTTTTTTCGGTAGCATAAAATAAAAGAAACTAATATAGCAAGTCGATAACGCGCGTTTGCAACCGGCGTTAACTTTGTTTTCATTTCAGCAAAAAACAAACAGCTGTTGCGCTTTTAACACTCAACTGGAATCGCGGTTTTCGTGTAAAGCTGAAAACACTTTTCATATGACGATAACATAGAACGGGAATTGACCCCCAGAACGCAAAATAAGAATAGCCAAAATGTAAACCAATAACCAAGATATTTATTCATCGTTTTATAAAAAAGAAACAAAAGAAACTTACAAACCTAGTTGTACTAACTACTAAATCACCTGTCAGTAGTCTAAATAAAAGACATATTCGCATCTTCATTCACAAGATACCATTTTATTGAGGTCATGTAGAATTCAGGGTTGTTGTTTAAACCGTTAATCGCCGGAATCGGTTTTGATTCTGGTAGAAATTTGGAAATAGTGTTATACTTCCCGGTTTTTAGAGGTGTTGAAGATACCGATTTTATCGATTTGATATTCGAAAACAAACCGGCCGGCTGTTCACTAGCGGAATGTTAAAAATTTTACTAAAAAAATTGTCAGTAAATTAAATCATTTTTATTTTATGGAAAACAAAACACAAAATTATATTCTCATGGGTAAGACTTCTGCTAAAAATCTGAACATTGTGGCTAATAAAAGCACAAAAAGAATTGACAACGAAGGCATATGAGACTTACTGCATCTTTATGTAAACCGAAACGAAGACTGAACGTGGTGCGAGACACGGTAAGCAATACATTTTTCCATATCAAAAAATATTGTCGCTCGTTTCTTTCAAGACGGTTTAGCCTTCGTTTTATTTTACATAAAGATGCAGCTAATAGTTTTTAACACCAAAGTGAATGAATCCTGATTTCAGCGATATTGTGCCACAAATCTGCAAAACATCCAAGTATATCTTCGTCTTTTGATTAAATACGAGTATTGCTCTTACGCTGACTCTGGAAGCTCTAGAGAATTGCTATGATTTCTTGCACATTTTTACTTTTTCATTGCTTTCCTTCTCCAGAAAAAAAGGCCAACACAGCAGAACTTATTTTATACACTTTTTTTCTTTTCACAATTCAATTTATGTAAATACGCGCAAAATATTTCAATTCGTGCAATCAAACACTAAACTTCAGAAAACAAATTAGCTGAGCAGCTGATTCAAATATCGGTTTTGTTTATTTTCGAAAAGAGTTAAACCCGATAGGTTTTCACAACACCTTTCAATAACGGAATCGTTTTTCTATTCCGATAACAAACTAGTTCGGATGCGGATTTCACAACAACCCTGTTTAATTCAATTGTTTTTATTTAAAAACAGTGTTAGAAATGATTTTCTGAGGGTAGTTTCGAAGAGCCAAAGCAAGTAAACGGCGGAGACGAGGGATCCATTGTAAGAAATATTGTAAATAATAAACTTTTTGGCTTACCGATTTATTGTGCCGAATAATTGAGGTTAATTGAATGCCGGATAAACGAGGTTCCACTGTAGTTGCAAATATATTCTTACTTTTGCATGCTGATTCTTAACTTTGCTTTTTTAAACAAATTTCTCACAATTAACTTGTCAAGATCAAAGTTATCTACACTAGCTGCGTTCCATTCGCTTCGAAATAATCCAGATTATTTTTTTTTACATGCAAAGCAAAAACAAAAATAATAATCCTGTAACAAATAGGATTATTTTTGCTATCCATATAAAATTGTTATATAGCCTTTAAAAAATTTGAAACACAGGTGCCGCACCTGTATATTTTAACAGTTGTCATTTCATTTTTTGAATTATTTGTTTGTTTGATACAATGACTATTAGATAGCTATGACAGCTACCTATTTTCTCACGAGCTGCGACCATCGAATGTTAAACAAAAGAAAACAAAACAAACCGCGTGTGCCACACACATTGGACACATTCAGCGGAGCCAACAATTGCACTTAAATTATTAACATAATTGCATAATATTAATAATTAAATTAAATAATTTACAATTTTTCTGACGTTTAGAGTAAAACACATTCAGAGAAAAACATCGTTCACTAAGGTATGGCTACCATAACAGTTCATAACAGTTTTGAACGACACACGTTCTCATGACACCTAATAGTTATTGTATCATGATTGCTTGTTTGAATTTAATTTTGACTGCAACGGTAGTGCCCTCTACGAGTCGTTTTTCTTATCGTTCCTTTGAGAAAATTTGTTATCGCGATTATATTAAGGCGAAAGGAACGCAGCTATTGTTGCGTATCTTTAGTAACACTAGAAGGTCGTATTTACATGAAGAGAAAATTCACTCTGGCAAACAAATTTCAAATCATTTAGGTGTAAAATAAAAATTAGTTTTCGTCGAAATAAAAAAAAAACAGCCGAATAAAAAAAAATTAGCCAAATGATATATAAAATTGCCAAATAGCCAAAAATCTACAGCAACAAAAAAAAACAGCCATAATGGCAACACTGTGCTTAACATATTCCAAATTAATAGTTTCGTCGCTCTGTTCGCTTTTATCTTGGAAGAGCAGTTATCAGCTGTTTGGGTTTACTTATTCCTCGAAATCATTAATTGCTAAAAGTAAAGTTTTGCGCTTTTACTAAATTAAAAAACTATTTAATTAAATTAAACACACAACCGCAGAATGTCCACTCGCTGGTACCCAATCTATCAACGCGGTAACCCACAGTTGCGCATTTTTCTGCCCAACTTCTGGATGAAAGTTATACGACCTAGCGAGGAGCAGCCCAAGAATGTAGCTACCTTCTCAGTGTCTATGGAAATGACCAAGCATGATATACGAAATTATCTGGAAAAAATTTACAACATTCCTGTGGTAGATGTGCGTACACGCATTGAGCTAGGCCCCATGAAACGTGATATCAAGCTCGGCTATGTGACAAAGGCCGATGACATCAAAATTGCTTATGTAACTCTGGTGAGTGTCAACAATGTAGTTGGATAAATTAAATTACCGAAGAATTTACTTTATATCGTTACTTTCACGGCGTGTAGCCCAAAACGGAAGAATTTACATTTCCCGATATGTTCGAGAGTAGAGCTGAGAAACAGATAAAGGATGAAAAATCTATAGACGAAACCAAACAAGGTTATCGCAAGTTTCTGGAACGTAACACAAAGCGACCTGGCACACCGGGATGGTTTTCTATTTAATTAGTAAAAATTTACATTTTTTTTTATTTATCTTTATTATGCAAACATTTCTGGATTCTGGTTTCAATAAGAATTTTAAAGAATATGATAATTAAAGAACTCAATTATGTATTTATAAACAAATCACTTGCTCCGTTTAAATATCATATTTTTTGCTTCCCAATGTAAACAATCAATTCGTAACATATAACAATTTTAATCATTGAATATGAGTTCAACTCTACAAAAGAAAAATACAATGAATTTATGTTGTACCCCAAACATATTCTTCTATGTTTTTGTTTTTTATGTACGAGTTAATCGTAGTATTTTTATGTTCTATAAAGCATCGATTTGTTGCGGCTTAAAAAAAAATTTGCATTTCCAAAATATTTTCCATTACTTTAATTTTTTCAATTTGTCGCTTCTATTCGGCATCTTTAACCGATTTATCGATCCAGGCGCGTATTTTGTCTGTGTCCTGCAGACCAACCATGCGATTTATCACTTTGCCACCCTTCATGACCATCAAAACTGGTACAGCACCAACATCGTAATCCAAAGCCAACTCACTGTGTTCGTCAATGTCAACTTTGGCCAAACGTATGGCACCGTCTTTCTCGCCCACAATACTCTCAAGACGCGGTGTCAGCATTTTACATGGATTGCACCATCTGAAAAAACAAGAACATTTTTTATTCCAGACATATAATTTTATCAAGAAACTGTTATATAATCCTAATAGTTTGCCACTTACGTTGCAAAGAAATCAACAATTACGATTTTGTCGCTTTTCTTCACCTTTTTATCAAAGTCCTCCGCGCTTTGAACATTAAATATATCCCATCGGATACAACTGCTGGTAAGACCACGCGTAGCGATTGAATGCTTGACGGCCTGTTTTGAGGCGCTTACAACTGCTGATCTCAATGGAAGAAACATTTTCAACAATTTTTCACTTTTTACGATTTAATCTTTTTCCGGTTGAAACTAATTTGATTTTATTTGCTATGCTGCTTTGATTGTGTTCCTGAAGTTGAAATAGTTAATAATTAAGTAGAATAAACTGCGCAATCATACCTTGAAGAGTCTGCATCAGAAATTGCAAGAAAAATAAAATGTCAAAATAAGATAAAAAAATTAAAAACAGAATCACCGTGACTCAAGAAAGCTGCTGGTGTTCATGGTGATATAAATCATAAATTTATTCTACCCATGGCACAATTACTGACAAGGTAGTAGCGTAGACTGGCTTTTTTCTCACGAGCGGCAGTGGGTAGTTGTCAAAATTAGCTGTTCATGCAATTAATCAAAGAAATGTGAAAAAATAAGCAACGACTTAAACATAACTAGTTAATAGCAGCAAACTAAAAACATTTAAATAAAATTCGCGAACAAATTTAATGAATCAAAGAAAAGTTAAAAATAAGTACACAGCTAGTCAACAGCAGCAAACTACAACTCCTTTAGCTGTTTTTGACAACTACCAATCGCCAAAAAACTGTCACGGCTACCTTGTCAAATAATTATACCATAATTCTACCGTGGTATTTTGGTTCTCGCGTGAAGTACCTGGTGCTGTTGAATATAGAAGCCCGGGTTAAACTTTTGCTTGACTCTATTCACAAAAGTACGAAAAGCGGATTGCTACTTTGTGTGCAAAAACACACGACGCCCTCATGTTATAGGAAAACATAAAATGATGATCAGTTTTTTAAATAAAAAATATACATTTAAAATCATGAAAGTGGTGAAAAAATGGTATGTGAATTGTGCGAAATGTTTTTCAGTCCATGATTTTAAATTTAATGTAGTGCCTAAAAACAAAACTCGTCGCCAGAGGTGGATTAATGCCTATGGATTAATGCTCACAGATAATTCGTTTGTTTGCGAAAAACATTTTGCAAAACATCACATTTGTCAAAATCTTCATAAAAAAATTATTGATGCCTAGTGCAGTGCCATCATTGCGTGTGGAGACACCGGAAAAATTCTATATGCATCTGCAGCTGCTGAGGTTCCTCTGTTTTTTCACTTTAACATTTACAACATTGCTTATGCTTTCACTTATTGACAAGAGCGCTCTATTTTTGAGTATATTTTTCGACAGGAGTATTTTTGCAAAACAAGTATAAATCATAGTAGAACTGGACAAGGTAGTGTTAGGGCTGAATGTGTTCTCTTTCTTAGTGACCATAACTGTCAAACTAATCCATTTTGGTATTTTTTCCAATTCTTGCTTTCATATTGCATTCTCATTGGTTGCAGATTTTGTATGAAATATCAACTTCGTTTTGACAGTTTCGGTCACCGGCTCTCCGACCTAACACTACCTTGTCTAATCTTGCCATGGTATCAATGCTACTTCATAATTATTGCATCGTGATTCTACTCTATTTTTTCTTGAAATGAAAATAATTTGCTTGATACTTATTGAATTTTCTTATAACAAAAACATTTTGCCTGATATGAGAAGCTCTTTTTCTAGAAAAGAGAAAAGTTTTCTAAATCCAAGTAAATAAATTTCTGGATATAAACACATTTGTCTTAATATAAGAAAATTATTTACTAGGATAAAATCATATTTGACAAATAGAAAAGAAATAACGAAAGTAAACGGCGTTGAATCGAATAAAATCGATAATAATTTCGGGATTCTACAGGTTTCAATATTAGGAGCATTATTGTTTATAATTTATATAAACGATATGCCTAATATCATAAATAAACGCGATAAATAAATACTCATATATGCGGATGACACATTGATTTATGCGAAATTAGATACAGAGGAACAATGTTACGATAATTTAATACATGATATCAAGTAACATATTAAAAATAAAGTTAAATTAATTTAATTAAAATATGCTAAAAATTAACATATTAAAACTAAATGAAAGTAAGGCCAAAATAATGGAAATAAACATGAACAGTAACGAAATTTTTAAAATAAATAATGAAGTAATTGAAAAAGTTAATCAGATAAAATATCTAGGTTTCATAATTGACAAGGACTGAGAATTTAAACAACACGTTGAACATATATGTAAAAAAATTGGCAAAAAATTGGATTTCTTAAACGAGTAAAGTAAAATAAAGTTTTGACAATAACGGCAATGAATATGTACAATACAATAATAAAACCACATTTTGAACTTGCCACCACAATTCTGTATACTTGCTGCCCAGCAACACAATTAGAAAGACTGCAGAAACTTCAAAATAAGGCTATGCGATCAATATTAAAGTGTAGCAGATTTACTCCGATTCAAGCAATGCTTGACACATTGAAATGGCTTAATATACAACAAAGACTAGAAATAAACACGATTAATTTCATCCAAAAAATGAAGATGTGAAAGGCTTCAGACTATTTAATCGCACAACTTAATTATGTGGGAGAAGTATAACCATATAGTTTAAGAAATGCAGAAAACTTCAGATTGCAAGGGGACTAAAACTATATAATGCGCTACCTACTAATGTAAAAATTGAAAGAAATACTAACGTTTTTAAAAGAATATCGCAGAGTTTGTAAGGAATAATCGAAATAATAATAGCACTGTTCCAGAGAATGTATAAGAAAAAGAAAATTTTTTAAAATTAATAAAATAAAAAGAAAAACAATTGGGCAATTCACAGTTCATGCTAATTAGGATTTAATGTGCTAGTTCTGAGATGTGCTATTTTGCCTGTTAATTTTTTGTTTTTGTAAATACAAGTTAAACCGATGTGTTAAATGTTGCCACTTTTGTACATGCTCTAAGGTATGCTTTTGTAGAGTGTTATTGTGTTATTTCGTGAACAGCTGTTTTACGTGAATAAAAAAAAGAGTTGGCTAGAATATTAAATTGAATTGTTTAACTTTTAATAAAATCCAAAATATTTGAGCTGCATATTAAATATTCCAGCGCTGTTTTGAAACTACAAATAAATACTTTCCACTTAAGTTGTGCTCACACTTATCAAAAATTATTACATTAAAATATTAATATATTAAAACATTACAATGAACTGTGAATTGCCCAAATAATTATAAGTTTAATTCAAAGTTTAATAAATGCTACTACAAAAAAAAATAATATGAAATGGTTATTAAAATATGGATTTAAGAGTGTCAATCCCAAACGGTTTTGTCAATACCTGGACTGTCGGTACCGATCCCGGAATTTTTAGATAGTTTTTCTATATTTTCCAATAAATTTTTTCAATAAAAGGCATGATACTCAGGCCAGTATCCTGGCTCTGTAATTCGAAAAACTCAATACATTCATATTATTTTACAGATACACTCACACTGAATTCACTTTCACACCACTTTCATCGCTACTGGCAACGAAATTTCAGAACCAGTGGATCTTGACAGCAGTGGCCAGTGTATGTCAAAAAGGAGATGTCAGTGTTGTTTTTAATTACTTTTGGTGGGCTTATTTCGGGTTTTCGTTGAATTCGTACAGGAAGCAACACTTATAGCTTGTTTACAATTAAGAGCAAAAAACAACAAGTAAAGCACACGCAAACTGCAATAGCAGCGAGAACCTTTTTTTATTTAAAGAATTCATTATTTTAACGCTTTTTAGATCAATATTATATATTATATTTTTTTATTTATTTCAACACTTTGGAGATCATATCTATTAAATAACAACTTAACAGAACAAAAGAAAACAAATATATTTACACTTATAATTAATCATAAACATATCGTGATATGAAAGTAGTACTTTATTGAGTCTTTAATAAAACGATATTACAAGATATATATTTGGTGCACAACAAACTTTTTAATTTTGATTTATAATTTTTATTTTTTAATATATTTTAATAACTGTTTATTTGAAAATATTTTATTCAACTGAAATTTTCAAATGAAAATTTCTGATTGATACAAATATGAATATTTATACAAATGTTTTTATAATAACAAGTATTTATAACAAAGTGTAAATAAATTAACATAAGAATAATATAAATGTTAAGTTGAGGTAAGTAAGATGTAAATTAATAATCAACAATAGGTAAGTACAATGTAAGTTAAGAATCAACGAGAAGGTAAGTAAAATGTAAGTTGAAAATTAATGTAACAGAAGATAAGTAAAATGGAAGTTAGGAATTCAACTAATGTGGTGATGCAACTTAAAATTATTGAGTCACCACATATATAAACAGTTACTTATATGTTAATTAAGCGGCTGTAAAGTATGGCCTTCTAAGTATGGACCCCCTGGACATACACGCAAAACTAATAACCGGAAAAACGGCACAACGCCTCACGGCAGCAGGCAACATGCACATTCAAAATTTTGGACATTGTACAATCGGAAAGGATCTACTTAGTAGCACGGACTACATGGTACCTCGCACGATAGTCAATTCCAAAGTACGAACTCTTCTGGGACCAAACGACTGGTGCAAAGGTATAGAACAAGCACAGCGGGCGGTCAACATATTTACCGACGGCTCCAAAATGCCTACGGGGGTAGGTGCGGCGGTGTATTGCGCAGAGCCTAATATAAGGCAGCCATATAAACTGCCGAACCACTGCAGTATCTTCCAGGCGGAAATATTTGCCATAAGGAAGGCTGCTGAGATAGCCCTCAGCATGGACACACAACACTCTAACATCAACATTTTCGTTGACAGTCAAGCGGCGATCAAATCCATGCGCTCCGCTAGCATCAAGTCCAAAAGTGTCTTGGCTGGCAGAGATGCACTAGATGCACTATGCGCTTCTAAGAGAGTGCGCATCTACTGGGTCCCTAGCCACCAGGGCATTGAGGGAAACGAGATGGCAGATGGTTTAGCAAAGGAAGGCGCCGGGCTGGAATCAGAACTCGCAGAACATGTACTTACTCCGCTACAAGAGTTGTACAGGAACCTCGAAAGAAGAGCCACACTAGCAGTGAATCGTAGATGGAGAGATACGACAACGTGCAAAATCTCGAAAATCATGTGCAATGCACAATGCGAAAAACGAACTCTGTTCATCTTGGCACGCCCGCGCAAGGATTGCAGGACACTAGTGGGCATGCTCACTGGTCACTGCATGACGGCAGCCCACGCGAGGAAGCTTGGCATCACCACGGATGACAACTGCAGGAAATGCAAAGAACTGGGCACAGTGGAGACCCTGGAGCACCTACTATGCACATGCCCCGCCCTACTTAGATCGAGACTAAAATACCTAGGCTCATCGACGTTCCCGTCACTTAAAGATGTAGCCAGGGTGTCACTAGAATCCCTCCTAAGGTTTGCGAACTCAACGCAAATCTTTAAAGACTTTTAAAAACAAACACAAAGGTTCTTTTGTTCGTTACCGGTACCACTAAGGACCTGAATTGGTCTATGTGAGCCTCACGAGGGCATCCGGTCTAACCTAACCTAACCTAAAGTATGGCCTGCTTATTCTGTTTTACTATCAAGTAAATTGATAAATCGAATGCCTCATGGCAACAATATTAAAACAGACTAATTTTACTCCTGTTCTAAGAGTATTACAACTGTTACTTTTGACGATTGTCCTAAGCTATAAGAGTGAAAATAACAACGAACACCTATACATGGCGAGCCATATACAGGCACTAAAACTACTATATACAATACGTGTCACTTTCATATATATAATAGCGTAGTGTATAAGTGGGAAATAAAGATAAATAAATGCATACATATTGCATCATACACATTTTACGATCAAGAATTTAATTTTTTAAAAAGCACAATCACTATGTAGACAAAATATTAAATGTTTAATATTACATTTCACAATAATCACTAAAATATTCAGCTGTCCAGTTGAAATAAATTGCGGTGGCTAGGCGGAAATATGTATTACCAATTCGCTTCAACTCGTTTTGCGTGTCGTCAAGTAACTTCTTTTGATTAAATGCTATACAAGACATGTATAATACGCATCAGCAACGTCAAAAATTAACCATGAACCCAAACTATTTGTTAGAAAAACTTACTAAGTTTTCCAATAACTGTTATTAAGATAACTGCATTAACTAAAAAGGCCTCATATGGGCGACTTTAATTATATATGACTGGTCGTGATATAAAATAAAAAAGGTGTATTGACAGCCTTATGTGGATTACACTGTTATACAGTATAATTTAAATTTTAGTATCGTGGTGAACACACCTTAGAACTAAGTGTCACTAGCTTATTTTTATCTCTATGTTGGCTCCACTGTTTAATTGCAGCTGGTTGAATATTTTCTTGTTTTCAGATGAAATAAGTGTGAAAACAATTAATTTCGTAACTGGAAAACCCAAAAATTTGTTACATATCGATAGCACAGTAAAGCCAATATTGTAAAAAATTGAAAAAGTTTAAAAGAAAAACTGAAACTAGAGCGATAACTGCTGCGGGAGCATCAAGAATAAAAACTTTCTAACGGAGCAAAAAAAAAAACACTTCCGTGAGTAGAAAAGTCGCAATATATTGATACTGACGTGTATGCAAGAAAAATTACAGATAAAATAAAAAAGATTAAAATAATTTTATTTAAAAGGAAGCCACGCCATTAAAGAGTCTTGCAAACAATTTGGCATGGAATAGAAAACGAGCAAGGAAGAGCTAAAGTTCAAAAAGCCCCCCACCACCCCAAAAAACAGCAGAATTCCAACATGGATGATCTATCGCAGGGTGACATTTGTCGCGTGTGTCGCTGCGAGGCGCAGTCGGATAGACCTCTATTTTATCCATGCATCTGCACGGGCAGCATCAAATACATTCATCAAGATTGTCTGATGCAATGGATGCGTTATTCACACAAGGAGTACTGTGAGCTGTGCGGTCATCGCTTCAGTTTTCAACCCATCTACTCGCCGGACATGCCGCGCGTTTTGCCATTGCGTGATGTAGCGGGTGGACTGATATCGGCAGTGATGAAGGCAGCCAAGTACTGGTTCCACTATTCTTTGGTGGGTTTGGCCTGGTTTGGCATTGTACCGCTTTCTGCATACCGAACGTATCGCTTCATGTTCAGCGGTTCGACACTCGATATGATTTTGACGCTGCCTTTTGATGTGTTCTCAACGGATAATATTGCATCGGATGCGTTTCGCGGTTGCTTTGTGGTGACTTGTACGCTGCTATCGTTCATCGGTTTGGTTTGGTTGCGTGAACAAATATTGCATGGTGGCGGACCGGACTGGTTGGAGCGCGATGATGCGCAGCCAGCAAATGAGGACTTGTTTATATTGGCTGCTTTGAACGCGTTACCGGAGGTACCACAGGATAATGTAGCCGCAGCAGATAATGCTGGCGAAGCGGCTGGAGGGGAAGTAGCTGCTGATGACGCACAAGTACCAGATCAGGCAGCAATGCCAAATCAGGATGCACCAGTCGATGTGCCCATGAACAATGCAGCGCCGGGCGCAGCTAATCCAGCTGATAATGAGGGTGGCGAGCCGCCTTTGATATTCGGTCCAGAGCCTCAACCCGTAGCTGCAAATGCAAATGCCGACGCCGCTCCAGATGCAGCACCACCTAACGCCGCTCCCGCTGCTGCTGCTGACGATCAAAATAATGATAACGACGAACCCAATTGGAATCCCATGGAATGGGATCGCGCAGCCGAGGAGTTAACGTGGGAACGTCTATTGGGTCTGGATGGCTCAATGGTTTTTCTGGAGCACGTCTTCTGGATCATATCGCTCAATACCATGTTCATCTTTACCTTTGCATTTTGTCCCTTCTGCATTGGCAACTTTGTCATAAATTGGCTGGGCCTGTTGCAGCCGGAAAAACCGCTACTACATTTCCATGGCTTGATTACGACGCTCTTCGGCTACTGCAACATTGGCCTCACGCTAGTTGTTCTCCATTACTTTGCACGCATCTTTAAGCTGAGTCGAGTGCGCTGGCTGTTGGGTCTGTGCTATATAGTGGTGAAGGTGTCCTTGCTATCCGTGGTCGAGATAGGCGTATTACCTTTGGTTTGTGGTTGGTGGCTGGATATTTGCTCATTGCCGCTTTTCGATGCCAGCATTAAGGACCGCAAAAACAGCTTTCGTGCAGCGCCAGGCACCTCGCTCTTCATACATTGGATGTTCGGCATGGTCTATGTCTACTACTTTGCGGCGTTTATCTCTTTGTTGCGTGAGGTGCTGCGTCCCGGCGTGCTTTGGTTCTTGCGAAACCTAAATGATCCCGATTTCAGTCCCATTCAGGTGAGATATCTTTTTATTATTTCTCTTATGAGGCAGTGAATATTCTTACAGACTTCAAGTAATGCTAATGCAAATAAACTTAAAAATAGATTAAAACAATTAAATCTTAAACCACAAAACGATAGCTGAATTAAAGGATATAGTTTCGATATCGATATAAAAATCTCCTTTCTTTTTGATACATCATATATTTTATAATTCCACAGCCTTATCGCAGTGTACTATTTTATGTTAATTTTGAAAAAACGATTTTTAAAATCCTTTATGGAATCCATACAAAATCAAGATTTTAATACAGTGAATCAAAAAAGTTTATGCAAAAATGTTAGTTTGTTAGTAACATTTTTTTCCACTTCACTTACAGAAAAGAGTAGTATGAGCACTTAAAAAATATACTTTCAATGTTTATTTATAGGAAAAGATAATTTGATTTAAATTTTATTTCGAATTAAATGTTAGAAAAACTAAAAAAGACTTGGTTTTTAAATCAAAAAAGTTTAGGCACAAGTGAAAAGTAATATTGTTTTATCATCAGGGTGACTATATTTTGCGTCATATAACACTTAGTTAGGCCTCCTTTGGCCTGAATTACCGCCTCTTAACGTCAAGGCATTCTTCTCACTATATTTTATGTCTCCTCAGGTGTTATTTTTGACCATTCGGTGCTTATGGACTCCTTTAGCGTATTTGTGACGTTATATTATGATTTAAATTTTTTTTTTCAGTAAGTGCCAAATATGCTCAATGGGGTCCATATCAGGTGACTACGGATGTTTTTTGAACTGCTTATAGTGGCAGATTAGCCATTCCTACACAAGATAAGACGAATGTTTTGGGTCGTTATATTTTTCAAATAAAAATTGTTTCCCAGTTAACCCCAACTTTTCAACACGGTGCCAAATTTTCCTTTAAAATATTCAAATGAAATTGCTTATCCATTTCTCATTAATAAAAACAAGATTCCCAACTCCAAATGCCACCGCACAACCCAAAACCATAACATTGCCACAACGTGTTTCACTATGTTAATTGTATTATTTTCCTGCTGCTCTTTATTTGGTTTTCCCCATATTTCTTGAGCGCCATCCGAGCCAAAGAATTTGTATTTGAACTCAGCACTAAATATAACACAATCGCAAAATAAATCTGGCTCATTTACGTGGAGTTTTGAGAAATCCAATCTCCTTTTTTTGTTTGTAGCTGAAATAAACGTCTTGCGCCAAGGAACTCGTCATTGATATCCAGCTTTATTTAGTATATTTCGACTTTTTTGAGCATCAAAGTTTTTTTTAAACCATTACTGCATTTCATGGCATAGTTTAACAGCCAAAATCTTTGGATTTTGAGCAACTGCAGCCACTACAATTCGCTCCTGGCGTGGCTAAATGTTTTTGGCCACCCAGATCAGGTCTTACGCTCTACTTTACCGGTATTTACATAATGGTTTATGATGTTACGCACACTTGAATATGGCCGCTGAACTATTTTACCAATTTCGTGATGTGACTTTTTCTGTACGTAAAGATTTATTATTATTTTACGAACTTCAACTGAAATTTCGGTTCCGCTGCCCATTTTGCTCAATATATCACGAAATCAAGAGCAACACTAACTTTAATCAATTGACATTTGAATGACTATGCAATATTTATGTGCAGAGAAATGGAAAAAATGAAAGAAAACTTAAATATTACCGTTATATTTGCAAAAAAATAGTACACGCATAGCATGTGCCTAAACTTTTTTGATTTAAAAATCATGTCTTTTTTTTAGTTTTTCAAACATTTATTTTGAAATAAAATTAAAATGAATTTATCTTTTGTGGTGAATACGTAGTAAAAAGGTAATTTTTTAAATGCTCATACTCCTTTCTTCTGTAAGTGAAGTGGAAACAATTTTACTAACAAGCTAACATTTCTAATTTTGCTAACATTATTATTGTTAATTTTGACAGATTGCAAATAAATAAATAAAAAGAAATTTTTAATAAAGGATTCTTAAAATCCTTTATGGAATCCAGAGTATCAAGATTTTTATATACTTTGCTTTATTGAAAAGCAGTCTTTTTCTCATTGAGTCTTATAGAATTTATTTTATACTAGCTGACATACCCGGTGTTACTCGGAACTTTATTTTGTAGAAATTTTTTTTGTGGACTTTATTTTAATTTTCTTTAAAAATTGGGGACATTTGATGGAACCAGTAATGAAATAGTAAAAGAGATGTATTTTAAGAAAAATAAAATTTATGATTTGGCTTGTTAAAATTTCTAATCTATACTTTTTAAAATTTGTTCCCTGAAGTTTTGGGCTTCTGCATACGAAAAAAGCCATTGGTTTGTGACTAAGACAAGATAAACTTCTGCTGACATTCTGTCGAATCAATATAAACGCTCACTGTTTGTCTAAATAACCATTACAAAGTTACAAACATTTATGAAAAAAGATAATGCTGTCGTTTGCTAAAGTTGATAAATAGAAATATTTTAATTAATTAATTTAATTAGATAATTAATTGTCAATTGATTATAAAGCAACCGTTGTCAGAGTATTATCGACTTTACTAATTAATCAACATGAATACATTTGTGCAGAACAATAAAACTGTCCCTCTAATTACTTTTGCAAATTCAATAGGTAAATTTTTCCCAGTAACCAAATCTGATTTGAATTATTAAAAATTGTAAAATCAATGACAAAAAACTAGTTTTACATCTCGATGGCTTTATGGACATATGCAAATCATTATCCAAAGTAAAGTTGCTTTACAATTTTGCAATGCAATTGCGAATTTGCATAATGCAATTGTGAATCGTTATATTTAGCAATCTATTAAAAAAAGTTCGCCATTGGATGGCGCTATAAACATATGCAAATCGAATTCACAGTAACTTTTTCGATAAAAACAACATATGTGACCTTCTCCGAGAAAAGGGACCTAGTGTGTGAAAATGAAGTTTTGAGAAAAACGCATTTAAAGTTTCATAACGCATTATCACTGTGAACACACCTTCAGTTGGGAGATGCGATTTGGTATGGTTAGTTATGATTTGGTGCCGACTTTGGTGACGTCATGCCTATGTGGTGACGTATCTTTTCGCTTTTAGTCTGAGAATACCTTTGCTATTGTTGCTGCTCTGTTTGTTATGATCTCGATACTTGATTCTTAAACCTTAATAAGATACTTAATTAAGATACTTAATCGAAAGATTTTACAAAAGATTGCCAGGTAAACTGTCGCGATTTTGTGATTTTAATTTTTAAAATTTATTTCAATTTTGTAAACGTTTGCATTTTAGGTATTATTAAGTACCACCACTTTGACTTAAAAAAATCGAAATTGTATGTAAAGAACTTGTGGACTCGGAAGAAGAAAGATTTAATCTGCGTTTAACGGCTGAGCTACCAAACGAATTACCTCCGCTCATTGCACCAAGCGGTTTATCGTTAGATCGCAAATGGTATTTGTATGAGAATGTCAGGATCTTATGTACTGATTCACAGAAACGGGATTTTATAGCTCCTAAACCGATTAACCCAAAGCGAAAAAAAAAAAATCGAAAAATAAATCTGAACCTGCTAGCAAGAAAAAAAATCGAAGCACCGGATCACGAGAAAAAGAAAGCTGAAGTCAAAGCGCCGAAAAACGAAAAAACTTAAACTGTCAAACGGAAGAAAATCGAAGTACCAGATCACGAAACACCGAAAAAAAGTCCAAACTCAAAAAAAGTTCGAAGACTGACGAAAAAAAACAATTTAAAACCTAAAAATCAAAAAAAGGAAAATTTTAATGTTTTTCTCATTTTTATCGATTTTCTCAAGTTCGTTTTGTACGTTTTTATGGGGTAAATAAATTTTTATCAGAAATCTAACTATTTTCATCTTATTCTACACCTTTTTAGGTACCTGAATCCACTCTTAAGTCCAAACCCGTTTTTTGACACACTAGGTCCTTTTTCTCGGAGAAGGTCACATATAAATGCAAAAACCAAACTCTCGAAGTATTTTTAACTCTTTGCGGCACAGATTTTGATTTTCAGTTGTTCAGGGCTAGTTATTAGTAATAGTAATGTATAAATTTTTAAAAATTTGGATAGGGAGTTACTTATGGCGTGGTTACTATAGCTAACCACCTCGAAGAAAACAGCTTCTTGTAATATAAAACATATTTTATTTACACTAAGTAAGTAAGTAAGTAAGTAAACGTACTCTTAATGCATAATTATAAAAAAATAACTTACCTATAAAATAAAAAAATTGCAAAACGTCTAAATCAAATGCATAAAGGGAAGAATATAGCATTTTAATACAGAAAAATTAGTTGTATTTATTAGATAGGTAATAAATAGATTGGTAGCTTAAATTTTTGATTGTTAAGAGATATTGCAGTAATTTGTATAAATTATTTATTGAAACTTAACTATTTTTTTAAAAAATATAAAAACAACATTTTGAAAAAAATTAATTTCGACCAAATATCTATTTTTTTTATGGCAAAAACAGTTTAAAAATTTTTGCGCTTAGATGGAGGAATTTTTACAAATTAATGTTATCTCATATGAAATGTAGTCGGTAATACAATATTTACTTATTTTTATTTTTACAACTAAAACAACTTTTATGTAATTTTTGAGTACAGATATTGACTATCTTAAAACTTTTTTTATAAAAATATATACACTTTCCTCAGAAAGTACATTAAAAACTATTTTTAATAATCATAAAAAAACGGCCAAAATGCACAATTGCCCAAAATATTGGGTCTTTATTCATAATGAATAATTGCCCAAAATTACGACGGACAAAATTACGACAAAATGCGAAAGAAACAAAAGAAAAACTCGGTAAATATTATGGTGAATCTGCTCAGTCGTATTCAACCGTAGAATATTACACTGTACAACTCAAAAGAGGTCGAATCAGCACAAAATAAAAACACACCGGGGAAGCACCAAAAACAGTGGACACTCCAGAATGTATTGGAAACATCCACGATTTCGTTTTGAAAAATCCAAAAGTGAAAGTGCGTGGTTTCAATTTTACATGAACATTTGGGTATGATAAAGCTGACTGCAAATGTGTGCCGCGTTCGTTATCAATCAAACGTGTTCGCACTTCCCAACAATGTTTGGACATGTTTAAAAAAAATCCGACTGATTTTTTGCATAAAATAGTGACATCCATGGTCATACATGGATCTACCAATGTACGCCAGAATCTAAGAAATCAGCAAAAGTGTGTGGGTAGGTCCCAGTGGAAGTGCACCAAAGAGAGTAAAGATTCAACAAACGGCCAGAAAGGTGTTGACGTCTGTTCTTTTGGGATTCAAGTGGCATTTCTTTATCTTTTATTAGAGAAAATGAAAACCAATCAACAGCGACTATAACTTCAAATTATTGGACCGATTGAAGAACGAAATAGCAAACAAACGGACCCTTTTATCGAAGAAAAAAAAAATCATATTTTTGCAAGACAATGCTCCAGCTCACAAATCGATCGAAACCATGGCCAAATTGCATGAGTTTAGCTTCGAACTGCTTCCTCATCCCATATATTCTCCGGATTTGGCCCCCAGCGACTATAATCTGTTCACAAACTTAAAAAGGTGGCTTCAGGGAAGGAGATTTGCGTTTAATGAACAGGTCAAATTGGAAACTGAAGCGTATTTCGGAGATCTTGAGAAATCTTACTTTTCAAAGGGCATCGCAATGTTAGAAAATCATTGGAATAAGTGTATCGAATATAAACAATAATTTTGGCAAAAATCTTGTTTTCTTTGTTAGGCAGTAAATGCTACTGAAGATCCTTTTAAACCTCCATAATAGAGAAACAAAAACGGAACAGAAACAACATATTGAAAACGGATTGGCATCAGAAACCTACTGCATCGGGTAGACTGATAAATTTTTATTCTAAACACCCCAAAAATACAATTTTCAATACAGCGAAAAATTTCATACATAGAGTTTTCAATATCAGCGACGACATATTTCATAAAAGCAACACTTCACGCATTAGAAAAATTTTAGAGTACAACGACTTTCCACCACACACCATTACGCGATTATTAAAAACATTTAAGAGCAACAACATTAACCAAAGAAAGAATGAACGAGTATCGGAACCAAAAATATACAAAGGAATTACTTACGTGCCTGGATTTACAGAAAAATTAAAAAAATCGGATATATTTAATAAAACTAACTATGTACTTGCACCAAAAACAAACAACACTTTAAAAATTTTTCATAGCAAGACGAAAAGTAAATTGGATGACATGGACAAATGTAATCTCGTTTATAAAATAAAATGCAAAGGTGACGGGTCCAACATATGCAATAAGGTATATGTTGGTACAACAAAATTAAAATGGAAAACGCGATTAGCATCACATAAATCAGATTTAAAATCAAACCATCCACACAAAACAGCACTCGCGGCCCACTGTATAGACAACAATCACGCACCGGACTTCTCCACAACAAAAATTGTGCAACAAGAGACTAACTATGCGAGAAGGTATACACTAGAGATGCTCCACATATTAAACACACCAACAACAACAAGATTGAAATATAAAACAGACACCGACAATTGCTCGCATGTTTACAAATACTTGACAAAATATAAACTCGGTGCACGATGAAGGCAGCAAACATATATAATAAGCAGCTCAACAAAAATAAAAATTTTTTTTGCAAATTAAAAATGTTAAAATCATTCCTGTTTTAAAAATTTTTTAAATGTTTTAAATTTAATATCCAATTTTTATGGTAAAATTATTTGTGATTTTCATGTGATTCAATGTGATTAATGTTACGTGTATTTATAAAAATTTTTAGCCCTGATGAAGGCCCACAAAGTGAGCCGAAATATCGGAAATATAAGAATAAAAAAACCAAAAAGCTAAACATAAAAGTTTTTGTCTTTTTGTACACGGCCACAGCCCAATTTTTATCAACAACACACGAAGAAGGCCGATAAAACAACAACAGAAACAAAAAATGTTAAAATGTATATTGTAAGAGTACTGCGAGATGATTTCAATTTGAATTTTTAAAAATGGCAACAAACATGATGAATGGAAGCAAAAGCAGAAATATGGTGGCAAAAGTTGAAAAAGTTTAACGAAAGTTTGAATTTTATAAGTATAGAAAATAATTATGAAGTGCAATAAATAAACGTATACAAAGTTTTATTAAAAAGATAATACACGGATCTCGAGAGAATGGCGATAGGCATTCCTAGAGATTGTATTTAATTTTTTCTGGAAACAAAAATTGAATCTAAAAGCTTATTAACTTTTTTCACAACTTGAATTTATTTCTAAATTTAAATTTTTTATACTTTATTTCTAAATTTTATTAGATATTAATTGATATTTTATAGAATTTAACGAGCTTGTAAAGAGTTTGGAAACCATTTAATTATGATTTTGGTTTTGCAGGAAATGATCCACCTCTCGATACTGCGTCATGTGCGTCGCCTCATTGCTTCCGCCATGATCTTCGGCTGTGCTGTGATGCTTATGCTTTGGCTACCAATACGTATACTCAAGAGCATATGGCCTACCTTTTTGCCCTATACGCTGTCCGGTGATTCCGAGGTTAACGAACTAAGTCTACAGCTGCTACTGTTGCAGGTAAGCTTTTTGAATTGTTTGTCATTCATATCCAGCATATAACTGTGTATATGCTTTTCAGATTATTTTACCCGGTTTCTTTGAGCAATCACACACGCGCGTCTGGCTCAAGGGTCTGCTGCGCATCTGGTGTGTTTGTGTTTCCTGGGTGCTTGGCATACGTAGCTATTTGCTAGGCTCTGATCCGATAGCCGAAAATGAACAAAACGAGGCTAGGCAACAACAACAACAACAACAACAACAACAACGGCAGCCGGAGGATGGTGCTGCACAGCCGGCAGGTAACCCAGCAGCTGCTGTTGCACCTGCTCCACCGCCAGTGCAACAAGAACGCAATCAAAATCTTGCCGCTGCTCATCAAGCCATCATGCAGCGCGATGTCCCAGTCGGCTTTCAACCCTACGACAAGCCAACATTCTTTCCTTTGCGTCTCTTGGGTTTGATGGTTTTCATGTGCGTTTCGCTGGTGATCGCCTCGCTCGTGACACTCACCGTTCCCATCTGGATAGGACGCCAGGTGATGGCCGTCTGGTCTGTTGGTGGTCACATTACGAATCAAGTCGTTGTACAAAATCCAGAAGTTTCGTCTCGTCCTCATGAGCTGTACACTGCTGCGATAGGCACCTATTTATGCTGGATTATATCGCGCGGCATAGCCATAGCCGTCAATCTGTTGCCACAGGGACGCGCCGCAGTAATGGACAAAGTCAAACAATGGCTTAAGGTGGGCGCCTCCTACGCTTTACCTGCTCTTATATTCGTGCTCATGCTGGGCGTCATTCCATTGCTCTTCGGCCTACTGCTCGAACTTGTCGTTGTCATACCGCTCCGCGTGCCCTTCTATCAAACTCCTATACATTTCCTCTGGCAAGACTGGGCTCTCGGCGTGCTCTACACCAAAATTGCAGTGGCTTTGACATTGATGGGCCCCGATTGGCGTCTAAAGCGTGCCATTGAACGTGCCTATCGCGATGGCTTGCGTGACATTGATCTGAAATTCATTATAAATGAGCTGGCCACACCCGTGATCACATGTTTTGGCCTGGCTCTAGCGCTGCCCTACGTCATAGCGCACTCTTTCCTGCCGCTGTTCTTTAGTGATCCACTTGCACGTTTAGAAATCTCTCGTGGTGTCTATCCACTGTTTCTGATTATTGTGGGCGTTATTGCTTTCATCTACTTTGAGATACGTCAATTCAAGAAGCTATATGTGGCCATAAAAGTGGATAAATATTTGGTTGGACAACGTTTGGTTAATTATGAGCATCGCAAACGGCGTCAAGAAGCGGAAGCTGCCGCTGCGGCAGCTGCTGCAAAGGGTACAGCTGCAGCTGGCGCTGAAGTTAACGATGAAGCTGGTGATAATGTAGAGAATATTGTGGGTGTGGTGGCGGAAGGACAGGTGCCGCTGGCGCGTGGCGGTGATGTATACCTCGAGCAGCAGCAGCGTGAGGCGCAGATAAATAATATTTTGATGGGCGAGCAGTTGTTATAATAATGCGATGCGTTGCGTTGATGTGGATGCTAAGGCGACGTCACCAAATTGACGGAATAATTAAGCATTGTTTTGATTTTTCTTAACTAACCACTTCAAAAAAAAAGAAAAAAAAATAAACTAACTTTAACATGGTCAGACTTGGACAAGATTTGGTAAAATTAACATTATAGGCAGCGGACAGGTGCGTTGTATGAAAACAGTCTGCACTGTTTTGCGGTGTGGTTTATGGATTATGTGATTCTTTTGTTGATTCATCTATATTCCTTGATTTTTAAGTATTTCTCTTCGTAAGTTTTAGAAACGTTTACTTTATGCGTACCGCGCGCTGAAATTAAATTTTAAGTTATTACTCGATTTTTAATAAAGAACAGAAATTAAAAGAAAAGAAATTTAAGCAGCCACAGCTAAGAAAATGTTTTTTTTTTTCTTCTATACTAGATAAGCAGATATATAAAAATTAACTGTACAAAATTCACACAAACTAATTACTACCTACTTGAATAAAAATAACATCTATATGTCACTGAAGACTGTTAAAATTTTAAATTATGAACTAACTGGATTTAACTTGTATTTTTGCGTGTATTTTCGATTTCTTAAATTTTTCGCATTGCCTCCAAATTAAATCAAATATATAAAAGTTGCCAGTGGAGCCATAAAAACCGGCTGAAAATAATAACAATAACATCTAGCTAAGAAAGTATATCAAATAAATAAATATCAAGAAGATATTTCTTTTCTTTTGTTTTCTTAACACTAAAATTTAGCCAAAAATCATTTTATCAAACACAATTTATAAATAAAAACAAAAATTAAAAAAATACTTGTATAAATTTTTTTTTTTATTTAAGTTTAAACAATAAATAATATTTTAAAATTAACTTATACAATGAGTAAATGTGTATATTAATAAAAGAACAATTGCACAACATCTTGTCTTTGTCAAATTATGCCAAGATCACAAAAAATTTAAAGAATTATTTATAAAACTTTAGGTTATTGAAAAGATACCAACAACGATTGACACAAACATCCTATACTGTAGGAGAGAACGAACAAGTAAGTTCGAATTCAAATTTGTGTCGTCACAAAAAATAATTTCCCCCATTCTCTGCACCGGCTAAAGAATCAATAGGCTTTAATGGTGCAAAATTCAAGATGGATGAAGGAGAAAATATATAGGAGAAATTGCATAAATGCTAGAAATATTAAAAAAAGAAGACCTGTTGGGTTTTTAAGTGTCTTAAAAAAATCTTTCAACAAAATTTTTAATGTAGTTAGTTAATGTCGTTAAGTAGAAAATGGTGCTAGGTATATAGAAAATAATCTTGTATAAAGCTTCAAACTTAATTTTTGGTAAAATGAATTAAGCTTAATTTAGCGATATATAACATCTTTCTCATTAACACGTACTTGACCTGGAAACTTGAAAATGGACCGAAGGATTAAAAAAAATGTTAACGCGATTAAATTCAGTGTCCTTGAATTATGCTGAAATGTTATGTCGCAAGTTTGTTTGCAAAAAAAGTGCCCGATTCATGCACAGTGTAATTAATTATTATCTTCGAATTTTTACATGATTTTAATTGTGAGCTATTAAGAGGAAGTTTGAAGAAGGCAACAACAACTCTGTATAGAGTTAATCACACAGCAGAACAGAAATCCCACAGTATTTGTTCTAGGGGGAGGGGGAGGGGCAGAGGCATAAAGGAGTCTAGAATGCACATAAAGAAAATGTAACCTATATTATTCCATTTTGTGAGATTTTTGGTACTAATTTTGTTATCATGATACGCTGGTTGACACACGCTTGTACACATAAGTAAATGACACATATTTCAAAGATGGGGTAAAAATCTTTCTCGTATCATGCGTAATGTGAGGTCTCCTTTATACTTAAATAAAATCGCATTAATTACTATTTATCCCCCAAGTTTTCCGCTTTTCAAATAAGAATACAAAAATTTCCCAATATTTTTTATTTTTAAAAATTAATAAAACCAGCAAGATTTTTAGATAATTTTTTCCAGTGTTGGAGGCCTAAAACTCAAACCAATTACGACCGGCCTGAAATTGATCAGATTTAGATTTAGGAGGTAAAAATTCATATAATCCGCAAAAATTAAGAACTAGAGTTCTCGCTATTCTTGAAATGTTCCCCGCATGGACATCAACTGACTTATTTCTTTTTTCAACATGCATCAGTTTTAACAGCATGCAAGTTACTTAAATCGAGTTTGAAAGCATACCCATCTTATTCGATCAATTTTGTCCGGCGTAAGGTTTTTTAAGCACAAGTCCAATCTTAATAAATTTACAGCCCTATTCTGGCAAATTAACAAGTTTTTAACCAGTATTTTTAATATTTCAATGTGTTTGTTGTAATTTTTTTATTTCTAATAGGAGATCTTTTTCAAGAATTTTTTATGAGGAATGGCAGCATTTTTACATAGAAGTTTTAGACAGAGGTGGTTTTGTCCAACTTCTATGTAAAAATGCTTTCCATTTGTGCTGTCCATTGTGTCTGAAAAAATAATGTTATTTGTCAGAGCAATAACAAAGTAATGCATTTTGTTCAGAGATTACGTAAGCTAGGAGTTTCTAGCCCTTACACATAAAAAGGTTACATTTTTCCCTTCACTTCCACGTACTTAACTCAATTTCCGTAAAAAATGGACTTACGCCACTTGTGCTCTGAACAGCTCATATAATGAACATATCGTCATATAAAATCAAAAAAGCCGTAAGTTACAACAAAGCCGACTTTTTGATTGATTATTGATGCACCTTATCAAAAACGGCCGTATGGCGGCCGTGGCCTAGTGGGTAGAGTGCGTGGCCCCTAAGCTACAGAACTGCGGTAGCCCGGGTTCAATTCCAGCTCAGACAGTTAGTTTTTTCTTCAATTGAATTAATTTTTCTGTTCGGTCGTCACCTCTCTGCAGACAATGGCAAACCTCAGAGAGTAAAAATTGCCACGTAAAGCTTCTTGAGAACATAAGCCGTTCGGAGTCGGCATAAAACACGTAGGTCCAGTTCTCGGTCATTTGTGGTTAAAAATTTAATAACGCACAACACAATTGATCAATAGAAGCTAGGTCAAAGTCCTTCCAAGGGCTGAAATGGCCACTTTATTTTTTTTTATCAAAAAACATGTTCCTGCTAAATTTCCTGCTTACACTCATACAACTAAAAACGACGTTTTTATTAAAAAAGTTGTAAAATCCCTAAGTTTGAGCACAACTTACAATTACAATTCAGAAAGTTTTTTCTCTGCCGTAAAATTTTTTAATTGTAGCTTACGGCTTTTTGATTTAATATGAAGATATTTAAAAATTCTCACTGCCTAGGGGTGGGCATGTGCCTGCCTTTCCCCTGTGAACGCCCATGGACAGAACGTTTCGGAAACAGCTAAACTTCCATCTTCTGTAGTCATGAGAGCTGTGACCATGGCGTAAGAAAACAAGGTGAACGCGATTTGGATTTTAAGTCTTATATAATTTGACACTTATTGAATAAATTCCTTTCTAGATCAAGCCTTAAACTCTACCAGGGATTGTGTATTAGGGCGTATCGAAAGATTTAGATCGTATTCTAAGAGGTCGCAAAAGTTGCATAGGGTGGTCAAGATCTACCAAAAAAATTTTTAGGAAAAAATAAGGATGTCTTCCTCTCCCGCAAGGACAAAGTTCTTTTTTGGGAAAAACAGTAAAAAATCACGATCTCAAAATGCTTTGATTTTTGTCAGAAAAACTACATATGTCTAAAAGTAAAAATAAATAATTTAACGAGCAATATCCCGCCAAATACGATGCCTTTCTCGATTTTTACCCAAAAGGTCTTGTGTGAAGGATATTCGAATCTAAAGGTACATTCGAATTAGCACAGAACTTTTGATTCCTATCTGGTTGTCTAAATTTTGGCGATTTTGATTATAGTGTTGGCGTTTTCCTTAAATTTGGCGAATTAATAATTTGCATATTTTTTGCATATGCATTTTCTTGTTTTTGAGAAATGTAAGCTTGAATGCAATTTTTTAACTTTTTCAAAAAAACTTAATGTAAGGTTTTATATCTCTGGCACTAGAAGTGGTACCGAAGATAATTTCCATAATTTATGTTCTTCATATATTTCTGAACAACACCTTGTCCAAAAGAATCAATTTATAACATCAGGTTAAGGCTACGATTTTTTTTCCTATTTCGATTTTTTAAAAAAATTTTCTGTACTAGCATAAATTTATTTTATTTCGTTAAAACACCTCAACTCAGCATTCACAAAAATTTTATACTAAAATTTTGAGTTTCTGAGCTTGCCATTCGATGGGTCTCAATTGACTTAACAATTGTTGTTTAGACGTGTTTTAATGAAATAATAACCATAAAGGAGATATGAACAAAATTGTTACATTTCATGCTTGAAGTAACTTTTTTTAAGGCCCCTATTATGTATTACAACTCAACTTAAGTTGACTAGATTCAACTAATTTTTTTTCTCATAATTTATTACATACATTCCAGTTGAACTATGTTGTTTGAAAATTCTTAAAAGATTAAGGCAAACTACATGGTTCAACTAAAATAAATGTAATACGTTATATGAAAAAAATTTAGTTGAATCTAGTCAACTTAAGTTGAGTTATTTTACATAATAGGGGCCTTAATATCAAAATAGGAAAAAAATCGTGGCCTTTTCCTGCTGTTTTAAGAAATATTTTTAGACAGGGTTTCGTTCAAATTTATTTGCAGAATCTGAATTGAGAAAATTATCTTCGGTACCACTTCTGGTGCCTGAGATATAAAACCTAATATTAATTTTTGAAAAAGAAAATACATATGCAAAAAATATGCAAATTATTAATTCGCCAAATTTAAGGAAAACCTTAACACAGTAATCAAAATCACCAAAATTTAGACAATCATAAAACAATTACAACTTCTGTGCTATCTTGAGTGTACATTTAGATACAAATATCATTCACACAGGACCTTTTGGGTAATAACCAACAGTAGCATCGTGTTTGCCAAAATATTGTTAATTAAAGTTTATATTTACTTTTGCTTTAACACATATGTAGTTTTTCTTACAAAAATTAAAGCATTTAGATATCGTGATTTTTTACTGTTTTTCTCAAAAAACAACTTTGTCCTTGCGGGAGAGGAAGATATACTTATATTTTTCCAAAATAAGATCCTGTCCACCCAATGCAACTTTTGAGACCTCTTAGAATATGAAATTCGAAAAAAATTGTAATTCGATACGCCCTATTGTGTATGTTCCAGTTGCTTCTTATTTGTTCCGCTATTCTGCGGAATTCAACGAGTCTGCCGAAATTCGCCATAGAATTGAAACGAGTTTTTGCTTCCGCTAGAAAATTTTATTGTTGAAATTTTATTGGAAAAAGTATGTACACAACGGTCATATGAAATCAAAAGTAAGTTACATTTAAAAAGTTTTACTGAAGATGCAAAAAACTTTTTGAATTTCTCAAGCGCTTGCACTGAGGACTTTTAGAATTTTCGTAATTAAAACATTAGGGGTATTCACGATTCAGTGCACTTGCCTGTGTATTTGGGGATTTGTGCAGTTGTGCAGTTAGGTTTTCGTGAACACACCACCATCACCATTTCAAAGCTGTCAACATTTTTCAATGCACACAAGTGAACAACTGCTCAAGTCCTCAAGTTGAAGGTAATAGTAGAAAAGCACTTGTGCAGATTTTTGACGTACGTACAATTTGTTTTTGTAAAGTGCACAAGTCCTCAAGTCCTCAACTGCACAGGCAAGTGCACTGAATCGTGAATACCCCTATTGTTTTTAGTTGTAGGACTGTAAAATTGCAGTCGCAGGAACATGTATTTTGAGATGGTGCATCATAATCAATCAAAATCCGATTTTGAATTCTTGATAACTTAATGTTTTTCTGATTTCATATAACTTATGCAATTAGTAATTAATATGCAATTCTTTCGTATATTTTTTTAACATTTCTAGAGCCCAAAAATTATTAACTTATTATTTGTTACATGAATTAAATTTTCGTTCATATTTTGTTGTTGATCTTTTATTTTTAAAGACTTTCTGACACTTCCGCCCCATAGAATTAACTAAATTGGCACAAGTATCCACCGGTATGGAATTCCTAATGTGACCAACATTTTCAGAGCAAAAAGAAGTACACGCACAGACTTTAAAAAGAAGTACAAAAGAATAAATATAAAAAAATATAAAAAATAAACTGGCCATTTCAGCCCTTGGAAATGGTGGTGCATTGGGGTCATGAGCTTTGTATTTTTTGATAGACTCACATACGTAGCCCTCATCAAATCCGAACATATTCACTAAAGGGCTGCACAATTACATTTGAATCGCTGTGCAAAACATTTGTGGGGATCGTAATTACTTTTGTTCTCTCACTCTCATTTGCGGATAGTGTTGGCGTGAGCGAAAATTATAGGTAGTGCGCGTAAGTGGAAAACCGGTTGAAAGCAAAACAAATACTTGATATATAATTTCAGCAATTTAGAAGACTAACTTGCAGTTGCATGTTGTAATTTAAATGAATATTTTATTAAAAACAGAAAACCACTCAGATAAAGAAAACGAAAACACAAAAAAGATTTTCAAAAATTTTAAATTTATGTGTGGTAACACATATTTATTAATTATTAATATTTGAATGTAAAAACATTTTAGTTAAAAAATAATAAGTAAAACTGCTATTAATATTGTTATTTACAGGAAAAGAATCACTGTTTGTTGGCTGTCAACATTCTAGCATTAAAAAATTAAAATAAAACAATAATTCAATATTTACTTACTTCATCAATTTCCATTTCTTAAGTTAACTCTTACTTTATTTTTACTTTACTAATGCTTTCATTAGCAACTGATAATGAATTATTCTGTTTTCAGCATACGCAAGTATTTTCAGTAGAAGGTAAAACTATACAGTTTTTTTTTTCATTTGTCGAGATAGCGACCGATAATTACTTTAATTGATAAGAGCAAATTGCGTATGCATTTGATCCGAGAGAGAGTTAAACATTACTTTTTCTCTGAGCAACAAGCAACGGTTTTACGCTTCTTTACTTAATTCTGCTACAAGTGATGTGCCTAGCTAAAAGTACTTGGTGGAATCAAAGAAGCAAATACATTTGTGCAGCCCTTTAATATTCACCTTTGTTTCATCTAGGTGACCATTTTTCCCTCCTCTTCTGACCAAAATTTTGTCAATTTTCCCGAAGGACATATTTGTTCGCAAAAACAAGTCTTTGTTTGATATTTTTAGGGCTTAAATAAGGAACTTATCTTTGACTTCTACCCATTAATCCTGTTTCATTAAAACGATGCCTGATTGTACGGTTTGTAACTGTTGTATTTAAGGGCCTCCGGGAGTACTTTATTTAAGAGGAAATTTTTTTTTTTACATTATTAAAGAATAACTATTTAGGATTAATCACTGAAATTTTGGTCCGAAAATATTCTTCTATAAAGTAGATAAGTGCAATGCTGCGAAAGTCCTTAAATTTGCGGTGAGTAAGATATCTGGAGACTGGTTCATCTGAAAATTTTTTTCGGTTTAATAATGAGTTCTTGGGCGTTTGTTTAATCGTTCAATTTTTTTTTATACATATTTTTTGATTTATAACCTAAAACGACCTCAATTTTGTGCACAAAAAATAAAATTTTCTTTCTACGGCCGCCATTTTGTCAAAAAATTAAAATTTTTAAAAAAATCAACGAAAACGAACGCCCAAGAATTCTTTGCTAATCGAAAAAATATTTTTTTTAGATGAACCAGTCTCCAGAATCTTGCTCACCGCAAATTTAAGGGCTTTCGCTGCATTGCACTTTCCTACCGTATCTAAGAATATTTTTGGACTAAAATGTCAGGGATAAATCTTAAAAAGTTATTCTTTAATAATGAAAATAAAAATTTGGTTTAAAAAAAGTACAGCTCAGAAAAAAAAAACTTAAAAAGTGTCTTTTAAAAAAACAACCGCAGACCGTTATTTCTCGCAGAAATGTTTTTCCCCTTTTGCCAAAGGTTTTTTTTATGACTTTCCTTTCAGATGCGGTGCAATAATCTTCAGGTCCCATCTTGAAAAGTTTGTTTTAAAAACTCTGGGAAAATAAGCCCCTTTTATAGTGGGTCTTGATGTCATCAATTGGTTGCTTACCTTATCAGAAAGCTCTACTTCACGCTTTTTAAACTCAATTTCGTATTGTTTCTATTTTTTTTTTTTCATGCATAACGTTTTGTTCTATTTTTTTGTTCATAACGATAAGTGAATGATGCAAATCAGAGAAGTAATATAAAGTTCCGTTAAGTAGCCATAACATATAGTAATGGTTATTGGCGTTTGTAGGGTGCTTTTTTGTAAATGTTTTTTCGTTTTTTGCCATAAAATCAAAACCACATATCGGACAGGGACGATTCATACACCAAAATGTTTGTTATTACATAGGACGTACAAAGTTTTAATCCAAAGCGCTTCTTACAAATGTTGATGTATTAGAAAAATTAACACTATATTATTTATAAAAAAATACTAGTGTATATTTAGCACTTACATCATCAAATGCACTACAACGTTTAACTATTAAGTGTAATGTGGTAAATTTGATTTTGTGCTGTACGGTTCGATAAGTTCCACGTTATCTTGTGGAACTCTACACAGACCGTTGAATAGTTTGCTATTCTCATTTCTCCATCCTCACCTTTGTCCAATTATATTTATCTAGTGTTTGAAGTTGCCAGCTCTTGACTTATGCTTTGAAGTAACAAATAGCAATCAAAACCAACATTTTGAAAATGCAAGTTTTTATCTCCTCAAATATCTTTATTATTTGTCAATTTACTTAATCGTCATTTATTCCAACATTTCTAACAAATTGTGATTTTCTGTTTGCACAACATATTTTTTTTTACAAAAGTTCAACTTTTATCATCTCGCGATCTCATGCGATGCACGAATGCAGCTCCTTTATTTTTGCGAAAATTCTCAAATGGATCATTTAAACTGACGCCAACACCCTGTTAAAAATTTTATTTTATACGTTTTCAAAACGTCTGCTTTTTTTCATTACCTTGAACATATCCTTACGATCTCGAACTTCACCACTGGAAATTGGTTGATCAATGCCCTGCCCTTTGGTACCCAGCCCAGTGCCAGAACCAGCCCAACCCATTTTCATGAGCATTTGATGACCTTTATTTGTTTCCTCGATAAACTCATTTTTATTTTCGGGTTTTGCAAAATTTTCAACACTATGAAGTGAACAAAAGAAAAAGATTTGTTTTACCAAAATTTTACAAAAGTATGATACAGGAAATACTGAAAATATCAAACGTCGTGGTTTAAGCGAATGGCTGTTTACTCACAAGAAACTTGGTGGCGTCAATGAACGATCTCGGTCGCGTCTCATGTTATTGCGTTCGGCCCGATTGTTGCTTGTATCTCTATCACGATCACGATCTCTATCACGTTCATTGCGATCACGTTCGCGTTGTGTTGGTGATCTACGCGGTGAACGATTACGCTGACTGTAGCGATTATTGCGCCCCTTTTCTTTGGGACGCATTGGTGGAGGTGTACGCGATCTTGATCTATAGGGCGATCGAGTTCTTGAACGACTTCGACTTTTTGATCTGAAAATAAAATTTTTTAAGACATCAATTTAGATGGGCCATGAGTGGAGTTTGATAAACATGTTAATGGTGGAAAATGAAGATGGTTACCTATAGCAACGCTTGTTTATTTTGTTGAGTTTGGGTTTTTCTATCAAAATTGGTGTGGGCGACCGTGATTTCTCGCGTACACCGCTGATAATTTCATCTTCTTTTTGCTTTTTGGCAGCATTTTTAACTTTGTAGTATTCGTAAAGCGCCAATTTTTCCCAACCCTCGCTAGAAATATACAAAGAAAAAAGAAAACCAAAACAAGAGTAAAGGAAATAAATTAAATCAGAATGGTACTATGTACTTAAGCAACATTAGAAATTGTGCGCCTAGCAACTTACGTGTCGCGAGGACGATCGTGACTTGGCATTGCATAGAACGCTGCTAGTGCGTTTGTCAAGCGTTCATTCTGAGGTGCGGGTGGAGGCAAGCGGATATCGTCTGGGTTAAGCGGTTTATATTTGTAGTCCTCAAGTAGTATGAGCGGAACCATAAGCCCGGCAGGCAAATCGTAGTATGGCGCGCATGGCTTTTGCTCTTCCTCAGGCATGATGCCAATAGCTGTCGCCAATTGTGCTGGAAGCTCTTCATCGATTAGAGGTGGTATCGCAAGCACTTGTTGTTGTTGCTGCAATTGCAGTTGTTGTTGCTGCTGCTGTTCTATTTGCTGTTGGTGCTGCTGCAGTATTTGTATAGCGGCATTGGCAGCCAAGATATCAAAACCAGAGGAATCAATTAAATTGGAAGTTTCATTATTTGTGTCAGCGGGCAGAGACAGTTGAGCAAATTGCTGCGTCTGTTCATACGGTTGTTCATACGGTTGTTCATGCTGTTGCGGTTGCAGCGTTTGTGGTTGCAGTGGTTGTTGATGCTGCTGTTGTTGCTGGTGCTGCTGCACCACTGGTGGTAGTTGCGTAGTTGCTACTGCAGCTTGCGTAGCTCCTAAAAATCCAGGCGGTGGTTTTGAAAGATCAGGAATTAAGAAGTTAGGTGGCGCTATTTGAAAATCATTTTGCAGCGTTGAATGCGATGGTTCTGTTTTAAACGGGTTAACATGTGTCGGTTTTTGATAATTTGAGTTACCAATAAAGTTGTTATGTGGTTGTTGTTGTTGCTGCTGATTAAACCTATTAACTGGTGGTTCATCATCATCATCATCCTCGGTTGGCATCGTTATATGCTGTGCCATTAAGGCAGGCAATTTTTTAGGCTGCATTACCTGCTGCTGCTGCTGTTGTTGGTGTTGTTGTTGCTGCTGCATCGGTTGTTGTTGCTGTTGTTTGTTTGTTGCTGGCAGCACGGTTGTATTAGGCAAAACGGAAGATAAAATTTGTTGTTCAAAAAGCTGTTTCTGCTGTTCAAAGTGTGCGATTTGTTGCGTTGCATGTTGTATAAAGATTTGATGTTGCTTTTGATAGCTAAAATAAAACAAAAAATGTTTAATAAAACTTGATATCTTTTGCCATATCAGACAGACTTAAAAAGTTTGTCTTTTTATAACTTATTGATCTACAAATAGATTTTTTAAAAAATAGCAGATCGTTGCTTTAACTCATACTTATCGAGCGTGGCTTTGGTGGATTGAGTAAAGTTTGCCGTAATATCATGATGCTTATTTTGTAAATTAGTTTTATACTCTTGCATGGATGAATCGGGCGATTGTAATTTAGATATAACACAAGCATCGAAAAATTTTGCCTTTGATTCCCAAAGTGAGAGTAGCTTAGTAAGTTTAGCACGCTGATCTTTGCTGGCAACTAGCAGAAGGAAGAGATATACATGTAAATGTGGTATTTAGGAAAATATACTAATTTTGAAACATACTTAAATCGGCGCTGCAAAACATTGGAATAACAACATTTTCGAGGCTGTTCTTCAGATCGTTGGCATTCTTCCTTACACTGTAAAATCATATCATACGTGTGATTAGATTTAAATTGTATATTTATGATGAGTGACTTATAACTCATTGTATAGCATAGCAATATGCAGTGTTATTAAAATACAGACAGACGGCGGACAAAAGAAATTTTTATATTCATAAATGACTTAAATAAGCAAAAGATAATAGAAAACAAAAAATTTTATAAACATTTTACTTACCAATGATGCAGTATATCATTTACTAAATATATAAGATGCAATTTTTGTGTAAACGTTGATCCAGTGATTAAAGCCCTAGAAATAGATTAACGAAAGATATTGTTTTTTTCTTCATCTTCTGCTCTTTGAGCTCGTCTTTTAGCCTATTCAATGTTTAATCTTTATTATTTTAATTTATTTCGAACATTTTGATTAATGTTAAAACAACTTTTTAACCTACTATTTCAAATGCTGTTTATCAAAGAATTAATGATAAACACACAATTGAAATGCTGTTAAATTTTTGTTTGCTGTTCGACTAATCACAATAAGGAAAAATAAAAAATGGAGTCAAGAGCAACAGGTTGGAGCTTATTCGAACGCATACTTTCTTCTCGTGTAGAATAGAGAAAATTACTGGCAATGGTTTTTTTTTCTTTTCTTTTCTTAAATCTTGTTTGCACGAGTAGAAGTATGGAAAAATATTTTAATATATATATATATATGTTTATAGATTAAGACCCTTATCTGACGCATACTTCTTTAAAAGATACTGTAAAACGACATTGTTTTTTGCGTTGTCGGATGAATGCTGTAAAATCCAGTTTTTGCCTAAAATTGCAATTACAAAAATTCACTTAATTTTGAAATTACAGTTTATAAAAATAATATTTATTATTAATAATAATTTAGTATTTAAATAATATTTTGTTTAAGTTAATATTAATGAGACAAATAAGGAAATCATATTTAAATGTTATCTTAATATAAAGGTATATAAAATGATAGCAAAGGTAGCTTATAATAAAAAACCGGATTATTTTGAGACAAGAGCAATAGTTTTTGTATGGTATATCAAAAGTAAATAGAGCCCAATCACACAACTTATTTTGAATATTAATTGCAGGAAAGGAAACCCACCTTCCTTAAAAATATTTGGAATAATTCAAGAATAACGACAACTCTCTTTTTAAATATATTTTTTTGGATCATATGGATTTTGGTCTCCTAGGTCCAAATCTGAATAAATTCAGGTCGCTCGCAATTGGTTTAGAAGTTATAGGTCTCCAAAGTTGGAAAAAATGGCCTAAAAATCTTGCTGTTTTTTCAGTTTTCCAACACAACTAAACTTTATGGGTATCAAAAGAAAGGTGATATGAGTATCATTCAACAGGGTATTTGACGGTTTAATATTTTGTTAAGTTTGAATAAATTTGTTTCTACTTTGCTTATTATACACCTCATTTCAGGTACAAAAAATGTTTGTCAAGTTTTCTTTGCGGAAGAAAATTAAAAAAAAAATTATTATTTTTCGATTTTTAATGAGTTTAGTTTTTGCTTGAAATTTAAAATTAAAACTCTATAAATACATTTAATAAACAACGGTTATTTTATTTATAGTATAAAATATAAAAATTCATGCATAACTTACAAAAGATATAATTTTTTTAATATTTAAAATTAGAGTTGTCGCTTTTATTGAAATGTTCAAAATATTTGTCATTAATTAACTTGCAATTTCTATATCTGTGTGTCTTCAAGACAAGGTTGGTGTTTTTTATACACTTAGAAAAGTGAATTGTTAACACCGAAAAGTAGTGCAAATATGCCATGTCTTAAAATATGTAAGGATAGTCCGCTGATTCTATATAAAGCATGCAGAGATGCAAGGTTAATCCAATAAATAGTGTATTTCGAGCTCAATATGCCCACTGAATCTATATGATTATTCATTAGTTTAAGACAATTTATCTTCTTGAAAATCATTTCTAGTAATATTAAAAGAGGCTGTTGGTATCAGAGATTAAAAGTTTATTTAGCGAATTTAAAAAAATTTTTTGGAATTTTTCCGTTTCACCAAAAACCTACTTCCAAATCCAAAGTAGTTTTGAAACTAGAAAAAGCAAACGATTCATTAACTTGCTTTAAGGCAATGGCTTAATTGATAAGTGATACAAATATATCATTAAATTACTCTAACTTACTATTTTAGGCACGAATTTGACAAGATATAAATAAAAATCTGCAATAAAACTGTTTTCAACAAATTTGTAGTACGTGAATTTTACTTCTACACATAACGACGTTATCGAAAAAGGATTCAGGAGAGTATGTTGTGTATATACTGCTATCAATCTCAATAAGAAAATTGAATAAATATGAAATAAATACAATTAATAGGACAAAAAACTTAAAACCTCAACATTTATTGAAATAAAACTTTGATTTAATAAAATATGTTTTAATTGATTATTAATTAAGGCCTGTTTCAGCTCTCAAGTAAACCATATTTTTCATTAAAAAAACACTAAAAAATTGAAAAGCTTGCTGCTTTTCTAGATATAGCAGGGGCATTCTATAACGTCCTTCCATGTGTAGTCACCTCGGCCTTGTCGGAACTGGGGGTGGAGGATTTTCTCGTGAGTTTCATACACCAGATGCTCTTGGGCAGGGTGGTGAACTCAGAACTGGGGGATCCTCCACTCGCAGGTTTGTAAGCAGAGGAACTCCGCAGGGAGGCGTTTTGTCTCCACTTCTGTGGTCCGTGACGGTTGACCAGCTGTTGCGTATCATGGAGGGGGAAGGCTACAAGGTTGTTGCTTATGCAGACGATATTGCAATCATTTTTAGCGGAAAGTTTCCCCAGACTCTCTGTCAACTCATGGAGAGAGCACTCTTAATTCTCTCGAGATGGGCATCCTCGTGTGGTTTAAGTGTAAACCCCGAGAAAACAGATCTCATCCTTTTCACTAGGAAATATAAAACCCCCAACTTAGAACCTCCGCGTCTGAATGGCACAAGTTTGCTCTTTAGCGACAGCACGAAATACCTAGGAGTTATTCTGGATAAGAAGCTTATCTGGAATGTCAACATTAAGGAAAGTGTTAAAAAGGCAAACATAGCACTATTTGCCTGTAAAAAAGCTATAGGTAAAAATGGGGTTTTTCCCCCAAAATAGTACGCTGGATTCGTACAGCAATTGTCCGCCCCATACTAAAATATATGGCTCACTGGTAAGACAACTGCACTTCAGAAGTTTACAAAGGTGCAAAGAAGCGCAGGTCTATGTATTACTGGGGCACTGTCCTCAACACCAACTAGCGCCCTCAATGTCATGCTTCACCTTCCTCCTCTCGATATCTTTGCCAGGGAGTGTGCCAACACAGCAGCCCTCAGACTGAGAGAATCTGGTAATTGGATAGGTAACAACTGCGGCCACACAATTATTTTGAACTCGTCTGCACACGACAAAACAGACTACTGTGTGTCGTGCGTTAATCTTGAAAAGAGCTACGTAGTTCTCATCCCTTCACGGCTAGATTGGGCAAACAAAATCCCCCTTAAAAACTCCGGCATAAAAATCTTCATGGATCCAAACTTCGAGAACAAACTTCCAGGATCTGGAAATCGAAGCTGAAAGCATTGAACTCAAAAATTTACAACTCTAACGAGATGGCAAGGCTACTCAGGATTCACCTCATATGGGTACCCGGACACGGATATCGAGGGCAACAATTTGGCCGACAAATTAGCAAGGAAGGGTATGATTTCTAACACCCTCTTAAACGAGGACTTTATTGGTATACCCATTTCCTCCTATAAACTCCAGTGCAAGAACATATCCTTAGGTCTTGCACAAGAACGCTGGGAACACCTTGATACATGTAGGATAACTAAGCTAACATGGCCTACCTACGACTTAAAACGCACAAACTCACTGATTGAGTTAAGCAGGGTAAACCTGTCAAAAATAGTAGGAATCCTAACGGGTCACTGCCTAATCGGCAGAGTTGGGCGTAGCGCACTAAATGTTGAGTGCACTCAGCCTTTCACTAGCACTAAAATATATTGAAAAAAATTCTATTTTTCACTATTTATTTACCAGCTTAGTGATAGTGAAGAGATGCTAGGGATTTTAGTGGTAGTGTTATATTGTTGCACTATAACTAAATTGAGTGGTAGTTACTAAATCTCCACTTCACTCAAATAGTGCAAAATTTGAACAGCCACTAAATGGAAGCTGCAATTGAAAGTTTTTCCACTCAACTTGCAAAAGTTGAGTGGAAAGTTGAGAGAATAGTTTTAAAACTATTTCAGTTAGACTCGAATTAAAAAAAAATCTATAATTAAGAAAAACTTTTTTCCAGCTTCTGGTCATATATGTTTACGAAGAAAACAACAACAACAGCTCTGAATGAGCATCACCAAGCTAGGATCAGATAGACAGTTTATATAAAATTGGTGTTATTTAAAATAATAGTTTCATGAAAGTTAAATCGCTTACAGCAAATAATTGTCAGCATAGCTTATTTTTCTTGCTTTACTTAATGTTTTTATATTTTACTAAGAATAGCATAGAAACATACAAATTTCTGCGTAATATATAAATACTCAATACAGTAAACTGTTCCTGCTTTCTTTCAATTGAGTGATAACTTTCTGTGCTGTACCACTATTAGTGGAAGTATTTTTTTGCACTATTTATTTAGTGCAAAAAAAAAATTTTCCACTAAGCTGTAAACATTTTTTTCCACTATTCTTACATGAATTTGAGTGAGAAATTTTTCACTAGCACTATCACTCATGTATAGTGAGGCTTTTATTTTTCAATTCAGCAGTCAAAAATAATACAAAATAGAGAATAATTTTACACTATCACTACATGTAAGCTGAAACTGCAAATTTAGTGCACTACGCCCAACTCTGCTAATCGGAGAGCATGCTCTTCGGTTGGGACTTGCATCAAATGATTTCTGCAGAAGCTGCAGATGTGAGGAGGAGGTAGAAAATGTTCAGCACCTCCTCTGCGAATGTCCGGCTCTAGCTAAAAGGAGAATGGCAACTCTGGGCCATCCTTTTTTAAATGGACTTGTCGAAGTCTCATGCCTGGAAATCAAGCATATTCTTAAATTCATTATCTGCTCGAATTGGTTTGAGGAGGGAATCTCTACTAGGTTTTAAAGAGATTATGTGGTATCACAACGGCCTAGTCAATTAATTTTACATTTTATTAATTTAATTTCATTAATTTTAATTTAACTCGTATTAAAGTTAAAAAAACAACACCAGAAACGTAAACTCTTTTGTTTACTAGCACCTGATCCCAATATCACTTATTTATGCTAAAAAACTGTTCTTTTATAAATCTCGAACCCAAAATTCCAATAAAAATTCTCCAATTAAATAAAAATATTTTATTATTTGTCAAAAATTGTTGCTATTTTTTATTTATTTTCAAGAAATACAAATATCAAAATTTGTCTTGAGTCATTACTGAGAGCTGGATAGAGGCCTTAAGAATAGTCAAAAACTTCTTCATTCTATCTTAACTTTTTAATAAAAATTAATGCTGACCGGAATATTTTTTCAGACGCTATCAAAAACCTTTATCCAAAAATGGAATCGCTTACAACTGTCAAAATAAAGTATCGCTTAGGACTGTCAAAAAAATGTGCAAAAGCATTTAATTTATTTTTAACACTTTGTAAGTTAATGTCTTCTTAACCCTTTACAGAGCAATAACGTGTTTTTCGATTAAATTATTATAAACAATGAAGATAACGTTAGTTGTTATATGAAAAACAAAACTAAAATTTTCTATTTTATTGGTTCATTCGGCTGCTTTTTAAAAAGGAAGAGCGATTAAACAATAGACGGCGTGCGGGCAGCAGTAGTACAAGTGAAAAAATTTAATTTTTAGCTATAAGGCTTCTGAAAATCTGTGTTGTAAAATATTATCGAAAAAGGCATAGGTTCTACTAAAAAAGGGTTGAACATTTATTATCCAAAATAATTTTTTGCAAATTGGCCATTTTCTGTAAACTGTTGAACCAGTGATTAAATTGCTGGAGTCATAAAATTATTGCTTTAAACTTAGTATGCTGTAGAAGCAAAAATAAATCTTCCGTAAAAAATGCATTGCGTTTTTGACAGCGAAAAGGTAGCGAAATATTTTTTCGTTGGTTAGTACGCTGTTTAACCGACAAATTTGTTCAATGCAGTAAGGTTCACAGCCATGATTGGAGAGTTAAAATCCCATCATTTCGCTGCCTTTTATATGGCCGTACATTTAATTGGCGTGGAAATTTGACATTCAACAATAATGTTCAACTAACACATTCAACAAAGAAAACAGGAGGAGAGACATATTTTCAGGCGGAAAAAAAAGAGAGGCAGAAAAGCGCGAGCAGGAGAAGATTGAAATGTATGGTGACAGGAATAAGGCTCGAAAATTTTTCGAAAAAATAAGGCGCCTTGCCGATGGTTTTGAAACCGGGGTCTCTTCCTGCAAGGATGAAAACGGGAATCTAGTGACAGATGTCCAGAGTACACTGACGTTATGGAGGGAGCACTTCTCTAAGCTTCTAAATGGCGACGCTGACAACAATCCCGCCAATAGAGATGATATTCCGGAAACCCCAATTTCGCATGACAGCGTCGAGGTTCCGCTGCCCGACTATGATGAAGTTCTGTCAGCTATAGCTCGGCTTAAAAAAACAAGCGGGAGCTGATGGCTTACTTGCTGAGCTGTTGAAGAACGGAGGCGAAGCTCTATTTAAATGCATTCACGAGCTTCTATGCAGAATATGGTCGGAAGAATGCATTCCGAACGATTGGAATCTCAGTGTGCTCTGCCAAATCCCTAAGAAAGGCGATCCCACTATCTGTGTCAATTACCGTGGGATAAGCCTTATTAAATTCGCATATAAAGTCCTGGCGAGCGTTTTATGTGAAAGATTGAAGCCCATTGCAAACGAATTGATTGGACCATATCAGTGTGGCTTCAGACCTGGAAAGTCCACCATCGACCAGATTTTTACGCTACGACAAATCTTTGAGAAGACTCAAGAAAACAAGTCGACACCCACCATCTTTTTGTCGACTACAAAGCTGCCTTCGACAGCCCAATAAGGAATCACCTGTACTCCACCATGTCTGAGTTTGGTATTCCTGCAAAACTAATACGACTTTGCAGGATGACACTGAGCAACACCAGCAGCGCAGTTAAAATCGGGAAGGACCTCTCCCCACCATTTGTTACCAAACGAGGTTTCAGACAAGGTGATTCCTTGTCGTGCGACTTTTTCAACCCAATGATGGAAAAGATCACCGAGCTGCTGATCTGAGACGTAGTGGCACAATATTCTACAAGAGTGTTATGCCGCTTGCGTATGCTGATGACATCGATATCATTGGCCATAATACGCGCGAAGTTATGCAGCATTTTCCAGTTTAGAAAGAGAGTCAAGTTTTGAAGAACTTCGTCTATCTGGGATCCATCATAAACTCAACCAACGACAGCAGCATTGAGATCAAAAGAAGAATAACTCTTGCCAACAGGTGTTAGGTTGGGCTCAGTAGGCAATTGAGAAGCAGAGCCCTCTCTCGACGAACGAAAATCACGCTCTATAAATCGCTCATCATGCCCGTATCACAAACCTGGACGCTGAGCAGTTGAGATGAAAGGACTTTAGGAGCATTCGAGAGAAAGATTCTTCGTAAAATCTACGGACCAATCTGCGTCAATGGAGAGTACCGAATACGGTGGAATGATGAACTGTATGAGCTGTACGCTGACATAGACATAGTCAAGCACATTAAATTCGGTCGGCTTCGCTGGCTAGGTCATGTTCAGCGCATGAAAGACGATGCTCCAGTGAAGAAAATATTCAATTCGGTACCCAGCGGCGGTCAACTCAGAAGAGGACGACCGCATCTTCATTGGAAAGACCAAGTAGACAACCTGACGAAGCTTGGAATTTCTAACTGGCGCCAGCAAGCGAAAGACAGAAATGGCTGGCGCAATTTCTTAGATGAGGCCAAGACCGACATACGGTTGTAGCGCCAACTAAGTAAGTAAGTAACACATTCAACAAACACGTTATGGCAAGTATATGTTAGTGTGGAGTCTACACCAAAATTTCGCGTGTAGAATTAAATGCCTAAAAATTTACATGTTTCAAAATTTACATTTACAATGTTTCCATAATTTCAAAACTTACTACTGCGATTGAGAATAATCAAACAGTCGTAGTCAAAGCAAAAGCAAAAACGATAGCTGATAGACAGCAAAGACCTTCAGTAGTCGACTAGGGTGGACCCTAAAAACGTGGTTTTAAAGTGAAACTTCTTGGGCGGAAATTTATTGATAGTAAAAATTTTCGAGTCTCGTAACGAAACATTTTCTAATTTCGTCATGATTCGAGCCTCGTCACGAAACATTTTTCTGCCTCTGCAGATACGATTGAGAAATACTTTGTGTGGGGATGCACAAATATATGCAAACGATTGTGTGCACGAGCAATGAACTACGTCGAAGCCTGGAGTTTACACGGAGGTTACACGAGATAACCTGTTAAGACAGTGTAGAATACAGCAGAGAACTGCACAAGCCCACTTGATGTTCAAGCCATTTCAAGTACTTAAGTATGTATGCAAACTTTAAAAAGCAAGCTTAAGCCTGCTTGCAAAAATACCAAACAGATACAAGTCAAATCCCTGCTTGCTCGTTGGCTTGGCTTGTTGAGACTTACTTTGTCGGGCAGAAAGTTGAAAAGCTTGTAACAATCGGCAAAAGCTTGTAAACTCGCAAGTATCCAATTAATTGAATTTTAAGCAAGTATCCAAAAAATTCAATGAGCTTGTGTAGAGTAAGCTTAAGCGTATTAAGACTTTTTAAGGTTCTCTGGGCTCCATGATTGGAAGTTTTAGGGGGTAGATGATTTCGGATCTAATGTCAGAATTTAAAATTCAAGATGGCGGATAGAGTTGCCACCTAGATTTTCTTGTAGTTTTGCGAATTCTTGTCATTTTGAAATTCTGACAACGAATTTGATTTCGAATCTAATGTCACAGTTTTAAAATTTAAGATGGAGGTTAGGGTGTCCACCTAAATTTTTAGCACAGTATTGCCACCTAGTAAAAGGTTTTTTTAAGGGTTTTCAACGTCATTTAACAGTGTTAGGGGTCGCTGATTTCGAATCTGAAATCAGAACTTTAAAATTCAATATGGTGGATAGGGTTGCCACCTATTTTTATTTTTACGAATTCGGTGCTGGCGCGAACACTAGGTAAAAATGGGTCGCTGAATCCGAATCCGCTGTCAGAATTTCAAAATTATGTAATTTTTGTATAATAGCGTTGCCACCTAGTAAATGTATTTTTAAGAATTTAAACGTCATTTAACAAAGTTAGGAGGTCGCTGATTTCGAATATGAATTCAGAATTTTAAAAATTACTATGGTGGATAGGGTTGCCGCCTAATTTATTTTTATTTTTACGAATTCGGTGATGGCGCGAACACTAGGTAAAAATGGGTCGCTGAATCCGAATCCGTTGTCAGAATTTCAAAATTATGTAATTTTTGTATAATAGGGTTGCCACCTAGTAAATGTATTTTTAAGAATTTTTAACGTCATTTAACAAAATTAGGAGGTCGCTGATTTAGAATATGAATTCAGAATTTTAAAAATCACTATGGTGGATAGGGTTGCCACCTAATTTATTTTTATTTTCACGAATTCGGTTCCACACCCCCTTTTTCCGCCAAAAATCAGTGAAAATTCTATATTTCAGGCAGTCTTGATCGTATAAGACTGTGGCTGTAATGTAAACTTTTAAATAAAGAAATTATGATTTGATAAATAGTTTTTAAATGAATTTGCACATTCTTTAGCTCTGTTTCTGAACAAATGTTTTGAGTTTCTAGTTTTCTTGATGTAAATTGAGTACGGAAACAGATAATTTACTTAAATAACTATTTTTTAACATTAAACATAGACATATATAATTTACATAGATTTACCTGCTGATATGCTATCCTTGGTGCATGATTCAACAATCGGCTGCAATATGCTATCAAATTCTGCCAACGAAATGCCACATTCTTCAGCCTGCATCTCCAGAGCTACATTTTGTGCTTGTTCAATGGCATCTTCGATTTGTTTCTTTTGTTGGGCCATCATAGCCTAAAGTTTTGGTCGTTTCACAATTGGAATTTGTGATTGTGTTTTTATTGGTTTTTTTTATATTCGAGGCAAAATGATTTTGTAACATATGGGAATTTAAGAGAATACACAAGTAAAGCAAAAATTTAAATGTAGATAGTTTTCGTACAAAAAGTTTTAATTTTTTTTTAAAAGTATGCACATATACATATTTTATATGAAATAAAAAATTAATCTTTCAAGGTAAGACATACATATATAAAGCTTTCCGTAAAAAATTGTTTTTTTTTTATTGTTTATACGATTGCTTTATATAAATATTTTCTTAACCAAAAAAATTTCAGTGGATTTTCATGTTAGTAAATTAAAATAAGCTTATGCCGATATTCTTACATATCATTGTATGTAAATTGTATTTAAATTGCAATACAAAAACGTTAATGTCTTCTTACTAACTTCTCATCGACTCAGTTTTTCTTGTGATTTCGACATAAGTTATATTAGTTTAAAAACACAGATTTAATAATTTCAAGAAATGGACCAAGGGAAAAGTCGATAAAATAAGTCTTTCAGTAAAAGCAATAATTTTATAAAACAACTTTTTCTTCTACTTTAAAAATTTTTTTAGTTAGATTTTAATATAAAAATTTGACAAGGTACCGTTGAATGGATTTTTAAATTTATATGACTTGCGTGACTTGTAATTGAAATAAAGGGCTAATTTAAAAAATTAAGACCCTTATTGAAAGATTATTGCTACAAAGACATTCTGGCCAAAACAAGAAATTCAAAAATGTTTAAACAATTCGAAAAAGTGAAATCAAACTCGATTTATTTAAGGAATGGGAATCATGTGTCTAATCAGAAACAAATAAGGGTCAATGAATTCACAGACAGCATGGGTTCAACAGATTGGAATGTGCTTATGCTATGTTATGGTAGGGAAAAACAACCATGCACCAATGTTTTCGAAGTACAATATTCTTTAAAAGTTTAAAAAAAATTTATGACCATATAACAGCATTTTCTCATCGACTCAGTTTTTTTTTAATTATTTTTAATAATTATTATTGTATGCAATTTTCGAAATTTAACTCGACATATTATGCTCTATTGCCGAAAGGCTATGGTTCAAACTAGAGTTTTGTACTGATATATATTTTACGTTTCTGAAAGTTATACATAGGAATAATGTAAGTAAGTAAAAACAGGAATACAAAAAGTCCTGCAAATATAATTAAGAAGGCGGAGGAAAAAACAATTTTCAAAAATTACTAAAGAAAGGAGATAGAACAAGTTCATCATCCTCTAAGCAAATTAAGACATAACGTCCCATAAAGGAAATACAGGACCTGCTTTTGGAGTGTAATGTATTATTTGACAGCCACTTCAAATCTTTGCATCAGCCAAGATCTAAATTTTAAAGATACATTTTAAAAGCAAGCTTTTTGCAGGGAAACTCTGAAAAGAAACAACAAAAAAACCCAATTTATAATGGTCAAGAATTGTCGCCCAAGTCTTACATATGTAGGTGAGAGCATAGTAGAACTAGACAAAGTAGTTTTAGGGCTGAATGTGTTATCTTTCTTAGTGACCATAACAGTCAAACTCAGCAATTTTGGTATTTTTGCCAATTTTTGCTTTCATATTGCATTCTCATTGGTTGCAGATTTTGTATGAAATGTCAACTTCGTTTTGACAGTTTCGGTCACCGGCTCTCCGCCCTAACACTACCTTTTCTAATTTTTCCATGGGTGAGAGATGCGAACATCAAACGAAGAGGAGGCGAAAAGTTCAAAAGGAAATAGCAAACAATTGACGCCATTCTGAAATAAGTAAACATATAGGGCCTTACCAATAGTCATTTTAATGTCGACTCTAAATTTAGTGTAAGCTTTTTGAAAACATATTCTATAGATATGTCAGAAAAGCTCACACAAAATTTAGAGTAGGCATCCGACCACCGAACAACACCAGCAAAGACAGATTGAGGGACATTATCAACAAGTCTGTCCTCTGGTCTCAAGAAATGCAAAGGGTGCTGAATAGGTTTATTCTTTGTATACCTAACTAAGATATAGCGGTACACAGGTTAAGTTGGAAACCTTTAAGCAGGTAAGTGTATTATGTGAAAATCTAATGGGCAATTTTAAATAAATTCGTTGAAACTTGTTTGTGTAACATAAAAATTAACATATAATGGTAATTACATAAAACAAGAAAAAATTCAACTTATTCTTAATTTAATAGGACGCTTAAAATTATTCTTAAAAAAAAAATAAAACGATAAAAAAAAAGATTCAGAATTTCAAAATATCAATCGCTTCAGTCTAGTAGAGGTCAAATCAAATATTCTAAAGGGTTTTGTTAAGTAGAGAAGAAGCGCAATGATAATTAGTTTTCCAAAGTAGAAATGAATCATCACATGATCATATTTATTTAAAAATGTGTCTTCGATAAACCAATTTAAAAGAAAAAAAAAATTTATTAAAGCTTTCCATGTCGCTTTAGAAAATGAGCTCAAGAAGATTCAACAATTATTATACTTTTTTAAGATTTAAATCAATTAAAAAAATATCTTATGACATTATTGTAAGAAATTATTTAGGACCTTAAAGGAAACGCGTTAAGTCGTGTAAACTTTACTAGATTTAATTTTAGATTAGACTGTGACAACCACCGTTCTAGGTGCAGTATCTAGCTTAACTACATTGGCTAAAAATTATATTCTTCAGCATGACAAGAAAAAAGCGATTTTATTAGTAAAAAAAATGATTTTATTTTTCGGCTTGATCGAATCTTGATCTAGAGTAGTTTTTTCAACCTGTGGGTCGTAATGGTTTGTCATAGGGGTCGCGGCTACATGTCAGTTAAACGTAAAAAGCAAGGAATGTAGGACACCTAGGCCCCTATTACGAATTTATACAATATTCGATAAACGCTTGCATTCTGTTATGCGATATTGCGAACTTACATTTGTCGTATTAAATCTGACAGATAGCGTTTATCGTTTATCGGAAACAAATGATATTACGAAACGATACGTATCGGATCAGATGTTCAATTACATACGCTTGCAAGCGGCTGAATATTCTTGTACGATAGCTGAAAATATATATGAATTTTTAATTTTTTCGAAATATGTTAGTATTAAAGTGAAAGAAATAAGTCTTTGAACAGGATTTGAGCAAAATCAATGCGATCTTTTCTGGCCAAGAGTTGTGAGCTCAAAAACTCAACTGGAGCGTCTTGCCACTTCAATGGAAGAAAACGCCGAATGGAATCATCCCTCAACTGCTTTCTTTTCACAGCATCTATGCTGTGCAAAGAACTCAATGGAACGTCGAAAACATATTTATATATTTTATTTTTAAACTTTTAATATCTTGAAGTGAGAATTTCAGTTGTTTTTTCTTGAATTCACAGTTAAATGTAAGCAAAAATCACTATCTTTCACAATAGCATATCTATCGGGCGTATGAAAACGATAATTCGAAAGCTTGATTTTTACTATACGCTTGCAAGTGTTTATCGTCTATGTATAAAAATTCATAATAGGGTGGAAACACTTCAATAAAGAAACAGCAATTTTAATGTGAATTCTGTGCCTGTTTATTCTTTAATAATTGGTCGAAGCGTGGTTTTATTTAGGAGCCACAAAAACCCAAAAAACTTTATAGTTGAAGTCTGCTCCTATTCTTTGTTACTAGGAGTTTTATACTGGATATACTTATTTTCAATTTAAGTATAAAAATCTAAAAATACTTATTTTAGTTTAATCCAAAAGACGTACATTTTTTGTGAATGCAGCACCATCTTTTGCAAGCTATATTTTACGGATGGAATATGAGAACTTATTACTAAAAATTGGTCCGTTGCCAATTTTTATACAATCTTTTGAACACAATGGAGAGAATCTTGTTTTTTTTTTTTTGTAAATAGGTTGACAAAGGTTGTAAAAAGGTTTGATGGTCACAAATTAAGCTTTGTGAGGAATCGTTTGATTTTATCGTTGGCTGATAGAATATTTTCTTATCTCCCTTGGAGGTTCTTGTTAAAAATATATTGTCGGTTGAAGTAGTTATTCAGAGTCACATAAATTATCAGCATATTCAGAGTTAGAATATTGTAATAACATTAGCAATTCATCATTTAGCTCCAGAAATCGGGTCAAATCATTTAATTTGTATAGCCACCTTATCTCTGTGTGATAAATGAGATTTTGGTGGAGCGAACCCATATCCTCACATATTATTTTGAATAGCCTGGTTTGGATTTACCTTTAATTGAGTTCAGAACTGTCGTGATGGTTCCATACTATCTTTTCATAATACTTCTCCGCAAATGACACATTGTGGCTTATCATTCATAACAGTAAATCCATATTATAAGTATTTTTCATCATAAAGTCTTTGTTTTTACGTTTTGAGTTGTACAAGCGAAAAACTTTTTTGTTGCTGTTTGAACCGCGTATTTAATAAGGTTGAAAAACACTGATCTAGATCAGAGTTGAATTATGTACATGGCATTGTTATTGTTTGCTAGCGTCGAAGGCTAGCTATCAATGTTATTGCTGCTGTTTTTTTGTTGGTATGCTGCGCACACTCAAAGTGGTGGCGAGTTTTATGTTATAGCATTTTCAATATCACTTGCCAGGAATAATTTTATTTTTTGATTTACTGACTGCGTGTAACATTTGGGCTTCGTCAGGTGCTGAAAACCTTTTTTTGCAATTTTTTTTTAAAGAGACATTCATGTTGTTGTTTTTGTTTTTATTTTTTTTGTCGCCATCGAAGTTTTAATTTTTTTTATTTTTTTTTTAATTTGTAATTTAGCTCACTACCACGACACCTCTGATCTAGAGCAATGAACGTATCGTAACAGCACTATATCATTGTGATAAATTTCTGCTTTGTAGTAGTTGGTGTCAAGTCCTTTAAAATAGGCGTTTTCCGAACAACTCGACCTCCTCATTTGAGTAAAATCTCTTGTCAGGTCAGGAGAAAATGTTGGTTGGGAATCAATTTTTCGCCTTTAGGGGTGTTCACATTTCAAACCGCTCGTCAAATCGTTTGTCAAATCCAATAGAACAATGTGGGAATTCCATGGAAATTTCATGTTGTTCTATTGTATTTGACAAACGATTTGATGAGCGGTTTGAAATGTGAACACCCCTTTTAGGGTTGTTCACATTTCAAACCGCTCATCAAATCGTTTGTCAAATACAATAGAACAACTTGAAATTTCCATGGAATTCCCACGTTGTTCTATTGGATTTGACAAACGATTTTATGAGTATGAACAGGGCAATTGTCTTTAGGGGTGTTCACATTTCAAACCGCTCATCAAATCGTTTGTCAAATGCAATAGAACAACGTGAAATTTCCATGGTATTCCCACGTTGTTCTATTGGATTTGTCAAACGATTTGATGAGTGTGAACTACCCTTTTCACTTGTCACGGAGAACAGCACGGAGAGCAAACCGCGGTAAGATTACTTTTTTTTTAAGTTTATTTGTTCTTTACGTTTATTGCACAGTTTTAATTGAGATATTTTGTAGAAATAAATAAGCTAAATGCTACGAATCCATTGGTTTATTAAAATTTCGAGCTTCATCCGTGAAAAATATATGTTGAAGATAGTTGATGAATATTAAACCAGTCCCAAAGAATACTAGCTAACTTTTCTGGCCGATTGTTGTTTTTGGGCGCTTTAGACGGTTTTTATCAAGAAATAACTACTTTGCCGACTGTCGATGGATTCTGGTGTGTAGTGATGGATCCATGTTGCATCTATCATTACAAATTTTGCCTTGAAAAACAAACACTTTTGTCTTTTTGGCCAATTATTAAGAAACGTGTTACCCAACGTGCGCAAAGCTTTTTCATGTGTAAGAATTTATGAATTATATGAGCCACGTTCCTTTGAGATACCCATAATATAAGATATTTTATTAAATTTTACTAAATTTTTCGGATGCTTTAAGTAGTAACTGTCTCATTTGGTATTAATGAACGTGGTGAATTATTTGTGGTTGTACGATCATTTATCAAGCCAAGCCTTGGTGATTTATTAATTTATTAGAACACGATATTTATTTCTTTCCATGGTAAACAAAAAACAGAGTTAGCGTCGGGCAATATCTTCAGAATGCGTTTATAAAATGTCATGAAAATCAATAACAGTTATATAGTTAATATTAATACTTTATGGAAAGTATTTACATCTACATTTTTAGATTGTAGTCATCTCAGTGTCTGACCGAAGACTTTTCTGCCGATGTAGTACAGATAATCAATTAACAGATTTACCAACCAAAGGCAATACAGTTTGTTTCAATAAAATATTGAATGTTTAAATGGTTCATAAAATACCTTTTGGATTTTGATCTGAGAGGCTGAAAGAATTCTTATACTCTTAAAAAACCTATTTTTTTTTTAGTTTTTTAGCCAACTTGTAATTTTTTCATGATTTTTAGTTATGAGCTTTTTAGGTCAAGTAACTTTTTTTGAAGAAGGTGTCATATTTTTATCTAAAACTTCATCAGCGAAATAAACTGAATGTCGGATGAACATCTGTGGAACTTTTATTTCTTGTCTGGAAACCAAATGCAGGTTCATATGGGTCTTCACGATGAAGAATTTATTTTATCAAAGTTATAATAAAGCAATCAAAGAATATTAATACAAAAAGGAAAGATCCACTTCAAAGGTATATCTTGAAAAGAACGGTACGTTGTAAAAAATCAGTAAACTTTACTTCGATAGAAGAAAAGACTTTGACCGATTTTCTTATGACCAACATAACTTATGGGAGATGAATGAGTAGATGTCTTCTCTAGAACAAAACAAGACACATACGAAACAACCAAGGCACCAAGAAATAACACCTTATATATACGAATATACTAGAAAAGTATAGAGAACTTCAGTCCAAGAGATACACAATACTTGAAAACGAACCCCAAAATATTTGATTACAAACCCAAACCCATACACATCTGACAATGTTTATAACAATCGCAACACGAAGCAATAAAAAAAACAAATTTATAACTTAACCAAACAAAGTAATTTGTTTGGAGCCTAACTAATTGGAAAAGTTGTAAAAATGTAAAGGTGTAAAAAAAACAAAAAATATAATTTACCGAATGTTGTGCCGATAAATTAGATTCCGACTGAAGTATCTGCTCTCGCAATGTATTTTGCTGCATGTTTAACGATTCAATCTGTGCTGTTAAATTCAAGGCCAGCACACTTGTATTAGAAGCCTGTGTTGATGGCATTTGATTTCCGCCCCACATTTGCGTCGGTACAACTGTTTGTTGATTCATGCTGCCGTACAAATTATTTCCATTGGGATCCGATGCTGAAACCAACTGTTGTTGAATTGGCCCCGTTGACGATGGTTGCGTAAAGTGATGTTGATGCATTTGCTGCTGCTGCTGCTGTTGTTGGCCGTTTGATACAGCTGCAGACTGAGCCTGAGAGAGGGAGCCTTGTTGTTTCAAAACTGCAACGCACAGTAAACTTTTTAGACTTTCAATTCAATTAATTTAAAAATTAGTAATCAATTAGTTTAAGTTCATCAAAATCTTAATGAATCATAAAACTTTTTCTTACACGCATGTTCAGCTGCCACCCTATACTGATAGTAATTCGCATATTCGCCGCCGTACAGGAACTCGAACTTGGGATTGCCCTGCTGCTTTTGTTTGGTGATCATTTCAAATTCGGGTCCATTTCTAGCAACAAACTCTGCTAATTTGTCAATGATATTGCATAGGCTATTATCTAGAAAACAGATTGAATATCATTGCTTAGACAATTATGTATGCATTGAGGTTGGCACTAAGCTGCCCAAATAAGCTAGTTCTAAGCGACGATTTTAATAGCAAAAGTTTACCTCGCGGCGGTTGAGGTCCATCCATTTTATGTTTTTATTAAAATTTATTCGTTTATATGCAAAAACCATTAATTTATAGATAATTGAAAATTCGCATTCACTCCAGATGTATACTCAAATTGTCAGAAATTTTCACGACGCCATGTTTGCTGCGCCGGTCTAGTTTTTAGTGTTGCTTTTTTAGAAATTGTCAAAGTTGAAGTTTCACAAACAATGTTGCCATTTCGAGAATGTTTTGAGGCTTGTCTACACTGCGCTGATTAAACCAATAGCCATATTAACAATTACCCAGCTAGACAGCTCTAACGTGTTTACAAACACATTGAAACAAATTTAGGTTGTCACCAATACATTCATGCGTTCTGAAGTTATGTTAAACAAGTCAAGTTATATATGTTTATATATCTTGCTCTTTTACTGCCAAAATTATACTAAACTAGAAAAAAAAACCAAACAAAATGAGCACTGCAACAGAAAGGAAGTATACAAATAACATTATATTTATAAATCAAATAAAAAATTCAAAACTTTTCTTTTCAGAAAACGAAACAGATTCCTGGGAAACATTTTGACTGGATTATCAACAATTTTAAATCAACACATTTTCAAACAAATGCTGCTGTCCCTGGTGCCATTGTTGCTGCTTATGAAAATACGTGTATTTTTATAAGAATTTGTGTGCTTACATATTAATTTTATTGCCGTAACTGTTGTAAGCAAAAGGTAATTTGTTTATTAGAAAAATAAAAGAAATTCATATACAAATCGTCTTTTGTAATTTAAGCAACATGTCAGAGTTCTATTCTCTGGTTAGGGGGTGGGCATCATACAACGGCGGGGGGGAGAAGTAGGCACAGCTGAATTTGTTATTGGTGTGAGCAGTTCAGATATACTTTTTCTTATCTGTAAAACATGTGTGGCAGACAGAGATGCCAGATCACACAGATGAGCGTCTGTCCATATATATAGTATTTTGGTAGAACAAATTTAACGTACAATGTATGGAGAATTTTATATGACTTTAACGTCAAGGTCGCTACGTATATGCCATATATACGGAATATTTAACAGTTAGCTGTCTAGCTGGGTAGGCAATTCACAGCTCATTGTAATGTTTTAATATATTAATATTTTAATGTACTAATTTTTTACAACTGTGAGCACAACTTAAGTGAAAAGTGTTGATATGCAGTTTCAAAACAGCGCTGGAATCTTAAATATGCAGCTCAGATGTTTTGGATTCTATTAAAAGTTAAATAAAGTTTAAAAAAAAAAAAATAAAATAAAGTTAAAATTAGTGAAAGCTTCATCAACATTATTTGCCAGACAACTCTTTTTTATTCACGTAAAACAGCTGTTCACGAAATAACACATTAACACTCTACAAAAGCATGCCTTAGGGCATGTACAAAAGTGGCAACATTTAACACACCGGTTTAATTTGTGTTTACATGCAAAACAAAAACAAAAATTTAACAGGCAAAATAACACATTTCAGAATTAGTACATTAAACCTTAATTAGCATGAACTGTGAATTGCCTTAATAGCCAGAGCAAACAACTGGTGTTAACGGTAATGGTAGCGAAACCTCAGTGAGCGATGTTTTTCTCTGAATGTGGTGCTACTCTCACGTCAGATAATTACATTTAATTTATTATAATTCAATTGCAAGGGTTTCTCACTTAAATTTGCTACGTTCTTTGTGTTTATTAATTTCCCAACCAGCAAAATTAGTCCAAATCTTCTTAATACTTCGCTTTAAAGCTACTTACAGGGGAAAAATAAGGTCCATGACACTTCAAAGCTGCTTTATGGTTAGCTGTGGAACTTCTCGCACTTAAAGCTGTTTTGTGGTACGTTGTGGTACTTGTCGCACCTCAAGCTGTTTTATGGGATCAATTTCAGGAAATAGAACCTACAGTTCCACGTACCATAAAACAGCTTTAAGTGCGACAAGTTCGACAGCTAACCATAAAGCAGCTTTGAAGTGTCATGGACCTTATTTTTCCCATGTAAGCAGCTTTAAAGGGAATTATTAAAGCTGCTTAATAGTTCAGTTGTTGCTAATTTTGCACTTCAAGCTACATAAGTGTATAAATAAACAAAAATCTTCGTTTCGAGAAGCAGCGACATGGCTCAATGGGTAAAGCGGGACTACAAATCGGGGATGTCAGATGTCGAATCCCGACAAATGCAGTTATTAAATGGTAAATAAAATTTAATTAAATTCATGTATTAACTGTACAGCAGCTGAAATAACTCTCAGTTGAGAAAGTAAGCGACAAACAAAATAAAAATAAAATACAAAACAAAATAGAATTTTTTATTGTATTATATTCGAAAAAATTCGAATATTTTCAAAGTTTGATGAAAAAAGCTGCTTAGCAGTCTATGCAACGTACTATTTGTACCACAAAGTACGAAAAATTACTTGAATTTTGGGGTGTTAGCTGCAAAGCGGCTTAGAGAACTAGCTGTATAAGCCTGATTTTGTGCATTATTTGCTAGTTGGGTTAACAGCGTCAGTAGGAGCATCTGACAGTTAACTCAACAGTTATCTCCATGCAGCATAAAATTTTTCTGCTCAATTAAATGGCGTCCACTACCTGATCAATTTTAGTGAGCGCTGCCAAAATTTTATCATTCAACGAATTTTTATACAACAGCTGCCAACTGTTTTTTCTGAAATTTATAAAATATTGTTATTTTAATTAATATTAAAAGTGCACTTCAACAAAGATTGTCGCAATGGCCGGTGTTGCTTCTAAAAGATTTACAAACACATTTTAACAAGATATGTTTTTTGAGATTCGCATTGTTGTTGATCACAAGAGTTTTTTTGATCACAAATTAATTAACTAAGAGATGTTTTTCGTTAACAAGAGTCAAAAAAAATTTTGACTGGCTTTAGGTCTTTAAAATATGAAACACGGAATTATTTTATATATAATTTTGTTGTTGATTTTTTTTTCAATATTTCAAATTAACTACGCAATTCATCATCACAAAAAACTTGAAAATTAACGTGTTACACTTAGCACGGAGTATTTAAAACTCAGAAATATTGAAAATAAAAATCAACAACAAAATTATATATAAAATAATTCCGTGTTTTCTATTTTAAAGACCTAAAGGCAGTCAAAATCTTTTTTGACTCTTGTTAACTAAAACAACTTAAGTTAATTAATTTGTGATCTTTTAAATTATTACATGAATTTTTAATTGCGAGGTTTAGATCAAGTAAGTTTTTAAGAAGGCAACAACAACAACATCAACTCTATATAGAGTCAATCACTTAGTTGACTAGACAGTCTGCTTTTGGTAATCGCTACATTTTCTCTTCAGTAGTCTTTGAGTGATTAAGCTGTGATTAACTCACTGTTTAAATTTATTGTGTATATGATTTCACACATTTAAGAACTCATTCATTTGAACTATATAGAACAAATTGAACGTTCAAATTGGCTAACTAATCATATGATAATTTTAAAGCAGTAGGCTATTTATAAATCACCGCCATCAGCTCTACCAAGGTTGCCATCTGTTCTAGTTGCTTCTTATTTAATTCAATATTCATTGGTGTTCGACAGCTTGTCGAAATGCACCATAGAAATGAAACGATTTTTTTGCTTCGCTAGGAAGATAGTGTTTTAAATGAAAGGTGGCTATTTCACTATTGTTAACTAAAAAGGTCACTAAAACTTTCAACATATAATTGCAAAATAATTAAATGAAATAATTTACAATTTTTCTGACGTTTAAAGTGAAACACATTTATAAAAAAACATCGTTCACTGTAGAGTTGAGCGATCCGGTGATTTTTCAGGAACGTCGTTCTTAGTGAACGTGATTTTAAAATCACCGTTGTTTTGAATAGTGACCTTGATCACGTTATTGATCATGATAGATGACCGAAACAACATTAAAACTCACACCAAGTTGCGTTGGTGTGCTTACTTGAGACTAACAGCACTATTCTGGCAAATTAACAAATTGTTAACCAGTATTTTTAATATTTCTATGTTTTTGTTGTAGTTTTTTTTTTGTATTTCAAAACAAAATTTGAAGCTCAAAAATAAAAAATTTTATAAAAATTGTCAACTGCTTTTCAGTTATTGACAATTTCATTAAACAATTTTGTTTTTTGAGGTTTAAATTTTGTATTGAAAACAACAAACACATAGAAATATTCAAAATACTGGTTAACAATTTGTTAATTTGCCAGAATAGGGCTTTAAGACAAAAAATTCTCGCAAACAGGAAATCTCTGGTTATATCGCGAACTGCTGCAAGCGAAAAAACTTAATAAAAGCCCAATTAATGATCACGGTTTTTAAAAGTATTTCATCACCGCAGTTCCGAGTTATATTCCAATCACGGTGACTAGATCAACAGTATCAAAAAATCGCTCATCTTTAGTTCACTATGGTATCGCTACCATAAACGTTCACAATAGTTGTGAACGACACACGTTCTCATGACACCTAATAGTTATTGTATCATGATTGTTTACTTGATTTTAATTTTGACTTGCCGTTCCTTTGAGAAAATTTGTTATTCCGATTATATCAAGGCGAAAGGAGCGCAGCTATTGATTAAGAGAGATGATCAGAAGCTCGCATTCAAAAGAAAACCTATTCTACTCACACGGAGTGTAAAATAACAGGAAATTTTTTAAGAGCAGGCAACTCAGCTGTAGTCTGTCCCTTAATAATTTATCATTTTTCAGCACTGGCTAAAATGTAAACAAAAGTTAAGTTGGCACATAAGTGAAATCTTATCATTTGCGAAATTTTGGACACGAATACATTGCTGATGCGAACTATTCTTTAAAATAAATGTGTAATATTTGAGTTACTAACTTGGAGGGCTTCAAAGAAGCTTGGATAGGTAACCAACGCGACAAAACGTGCTAGGGAACAAATTGTGAAAAATGGATAATGCTAGATCAGAAACGATTAATGTCGGAACACTACAGCCGGTATCAACTACGTCGTCTACATATCCACGCAAGTCTTCGTCAAATGAGCCGCCACCAGAGGTTAAAATTCTTTGTTTTAATCTGACACACTTCAGTAAAACGACACAGTTTATTCTGGCCTGTGTTGGCATCTTTGTGCTCTATCTACAATATGGATACATGCAAGAGTTAATCTTTACTTTGGATGGCTTCAAACCGTATGGCTGGTTTCTAACGCTTCTTCAATTTCTTTACTACATCTGTTTTGGTTTGGTGGAGCGGCAAATCGAAGCTAAAAGCAGAGACGGTGGTAATGGCACTGCAACGAAACGATGTATTCCTATGCGCACATATTTCATATTGGCTGCTTTAACACTCGGCACTATGGGACTTTCTAATGCAAGTTTAGGCTACTTAAACTATCCCACTCAAGTGATTTTTAAATGCTGCAAGCTAATACCAGTGCTCATAGGAAGCATTCTTATACAAGGCAAGCGTTACGGGCTGCTTGATTTTGCGGCAGCGGCTGCTATGTGTGTAGGCTTGACGTGGTTTACTTTGGCCGACTCACAAATGTCACCAAATTTCAATACCTTTGGAGTTTTTATGATCTCGCTAGCTTTGTTGTGTGATGCGGCTATTGGCAATGTTCAGGAAAAGGCGATGCGAGAATATAAGGCGCCAAGTAGTGAAGTGGTGCTCTATTCGTATGGACTGGGCTTTGTATACTTGTTGTGCATTATGCTGCTGACTGGTCATTTCTTTAATGGATTAACTTTCTGCCTGGAGGTATTTTTGTGACATTGCTTGTGGTTTGTATTATGTTGAAATAAATTTTTGCATTTCACAGCATCCTCGACAGACGTTTGGCTACGGATTTCTCTTCAGCCTTTCAGGCTATTTGGGCATACAATTTGTTTTGGCCTTAGTACGAAGTAGTGGCGCACCCGTAGCGGCAACTGTTACTACAGCGCGCAAAGCTGTGACAATTGCTATATCGTTTGTTTTCTTCAGCAAACCATTTACAATACAGTAATACTGTTTCCATTCTTTTAATATACTTTTGCTAATACTTTGCAATATTTTTCAGGTATTTGTGGTCTGGCCTTGTTGTTGTGCTTGGAATCTATTTGAATGTATACAGTAAGAAGCACAAACTTACATTACGCGATATACAAAATAAGTGCTTGCAAATTTTGTATATTCTGAGCGCAAGAAAATCTTCCAGTAGAAGATTTTTGATTGAAGTATAAAACTACTTAAGTTTTAATTTATGATTAGGAATTGTGTAACACGGAATTTACTTCTATACCAAAATATTTTTTGTCATGTGTGTGCCTAGCAAATATGATTTTAGCCAATATTGTTTAATGTTTAAGAATTTCCTGCCAAAAAGCAAGTAAATAATTTGCTTGTTTGGAAACAACAAATATATTCGATTATTTTAATAGATAATTATATTATTAATTTTAAATCAAAGGCAATTTGAAGTTAAGGGTGTGACAACAGCGTATCACTACAAATCATTTTATGCCATGTTAACACAATTATGAAGACCAAATTAAATGCTAATAATTTATACATCAAGTTCAAACTCTTGCACGGCTTTAATCAGATCCTGACGTTCCTTCGCTGATGCAATTTGGCCTACCATACGATCAAGAAACTGCCTGTGATGCTTAACGATGAACTTGTTGCACTGCATAATTGTTGCGCCCGTATAAATTGTCCGAAACTTTGCTTGGACATCGCCGATCTGTGACAAGTAAGCAGAGTAAACAAACAAATAGATCCAACTGGCAAGCAAACTTACCACAGTAATTAATGGCAATACGCTAGTGACAAAGCGATGTGGTTGATGACGACAACGTATTATGGCGATTTTAGTGCGTTCGTTACAGTATTTGAGCCGGAATCCATACTCTAGCGTACCCACTCCGTAGTCACCGTAATATTTTTGTACATAGCGTAGCACGCATTTGGTTAGCGTGTTGTCACTGAAACTAAGCGATTTTGCAGGAGTTTTTGGCACTATCTGAACCACTATGTAGCTGCAGGTAAGAGAATAATTACAGTTGTTTCGAAAAATGTCATATTTCGTGAACTTACCGATTTTTAACTCGAACCATTCCTTTGGCCTAACAAAGTTGCAGAGGGTTGTTTTTAAATATTACGAACAGCTGTTTTTGACAACTATCAACTAAAAATAATTGCATGCGAGTTTTTTAATACACTCAAAAAAGTCTGCTATTATGCAGCTTACATATCGTGGAACAGGTATGACGAACGGCAAAGTTTAAACAGGTTCGCTAAGCTATATATACGCCCTATTCTGGCAAATTAACAAATTGTTAACCAGTATTTTAAATATTTCCATGTGTTTGTTGTAATTTTTTGATTTCAAAACAAAATTAGAAGCTCAAAAATAAAAAATTTTATAAAAATTGACAACTGCTTTTCAGTTGTTGACAATTTCATTAAAAAATTTTCAAAATACTGGTTAACAGTTTGTTAATTTGCCAGTTAATAGGGCTGATAATATATAATAAAATCTAGCGTTTTTGCCGGTTCGTAATGCCTGTTGACCTTTTGGAAAACATTTGATTTTCTTCGTCACACCAGCTTTTATTTTCTGATACCAAAACAACAGCAAAAACAATGTGCTGTGTGAAACGCGTAATTTCGAGTAATTTAAACGCTCGCTGCTTCCAACAAAACCGAATATGACCACTAGGGATATATAGAGTGATTATATATGAGAAAAAAAGTACCCTTGTACCGAACTGGCTCATAGAGGAATCGGTAGATATGGTATCATACATTAACGATACAAATTTTTAAAAGTTTAAGACTTCATCTTCCCACTCTGATTTTGAGCCAAAAACAGGATTTGTTTAAAATGATTTTTTAAAAAACTTCTAATGAATGGAATTGATTAATATTGGAGCGATGATAATTAATATAAACTTTCATCACGATATGATCCCATTCTACAGCTGAAGAAGGAAATATAAGGTATAAAATCTTCTATAAAAAATTTGGTCTCGAAATGACAATATCTTTCTATTCCAAAATGTCCTTAAGTATCGCGGTGTAAGAAAAAAATTGTCAATATGGTAGACAACTTCAGTAGATTTATAAGCGCTGATTCCGATTCTTGCAACATAATTTTTTTATCTATGTTCAATCTTAAGATATGTAGTGCTGAATAAAAAACATTTGCGTTTTTAGGCATATTTGTGTAATTATTACAAAAGAATGGATCATGGTAAAATATTTCAATTAGGCTTGAATGAAAAGTAAGCACTTATCTATAGCTTCTCACTGTTTAAACAGTATGTCTTTTTATAATTTTCAAAACAAATTTTGCAAGTCCAGCTTTTATAGAATATGATACAAAATGCTGATTAAAAATTTTGAGTTTGCATGAACCACACACCAAAATTATATTTAATTTTTCAGCCTATAAAAATTATAGAACTTGTCAACTGGCTCATTAAGAAAATTACGTTACTTGTAAAAATTCGCAATACCTGTAAATTTTGTTATAATTGCAGTAGCATTTATTACAATCTCAAGATTTGAAAATGTAAAAATAACCTGCAACCTAATCAAACTAAATTCCAAATTTCATTAAATTCTGTTAAAACGTGAAAGACGGGCAAACAAACAAAACTTTTCACTTTTTTTATAATAGTAAAGATTAGCATTTTGTATGTGTTTTCATAAAAGCTAGACTCGCGCAAATTTAATGTTAAATTTTTTGAAATAACATACGATTATGTTATCAACCATTGTAAGATTAGAAACTCTGCTGTCAAGTCTGTTTTGAAGATTTTACTACAATCCATTAATTTTTAATCATGACTTAAGAATGCCTTAAAAACTCGTATTTAATTCATATAACAGCATACATCCTTACTCGGGGGTTACACGATACAGTACTATTAAGACAGTCGTTGGCGGGACAGAATCTAGGACAATACAATGATATTTAGCATATCAAATGACAGATGATAAAATTTAATAGAATTAATTGGAAATTTGCAATACTTTGGCGTGCTCGTAGCTTTAACAAAAATTTCTTCATAAAATATAAATTTTTTACTATTTTGTCTACTGCCTTGCCAACTGTTTTACCAACTGTCTGGACTCTTATTCACAGACACAAAGTTTGACAACTAATACGTATTTTTCACTGTCTTAACACTACTGTCTCGTGTAACCCCCGTGTAAGATCTAATAAAGATAGAAAAAAATGGTTGCCAGACTCGGAGTCAGTATTCATGAATCTATTGAAATTGACAATATGAGGAGTATTCAAGATGTGGTGTATTTACCTTTATATTGTTTACTTTTGATAAATTTGATATTATTGGTAAATTTTGTAAAATTAAAAAAAAAGTGCACAGTGTTCCAAATACATCCCTGTGGCAAAAATACAAAGATGGAACCCTATTTTTTGTAAATTTCGTTGTATATAAGATCAGCTGATCGCAAAAGCATTTCTACTCAGCATGTAGAAAGCTACCGGCTACGCTGTGAGTTTATTTAATAAAAATTAATATAATTTTGTGTTTCGTTTAAATTTTTTCAGGATTTCCTTTAGTTAAATGATAATTGAAATTAATATTTCCAAACAAAAGTACATACAAAAATCAGCGGATTTTCAAAATGCAATACTTTAGTGAAAGTGAAATGCAATACTTTTGTAAGTATTGTAAATTTTGTAAAACTTTATCACATATTCACCACATCATGAATACCCCTATTGAAAAAACATAAAATTTTCACCGTGTTGTTAAAGGATATTTTCGAAAAGGAAGATATTATTATATCAAATTTAAAATATGCACTTTTCTATCTTATGATTTTAAAGACAAGCTGGAGCAGGAAGATGCAATCGGATCGAAATTGAACTTTGTAGTTTACATGTTGTCGAATGTGCCCTGAACCTGAGAATCGATGCTTTGCACTTTTGAAATTTGCTCTGTCCTAATGACCTCCGCTTAGTGCAACGAGGTGGACTAAATTGGGTGTGGAAAAAGTCATACATTTGTAAAAGTAAGTATGTAAATTTATAGTTAGGAGTTTCATAATTCAGTTTATATAGTTTCCAAAATCGCAAAAAATTTACAGCCCTATTCTGGCAAATTAATAAATTGTTAACAAGTATTTTGAATATATCTATGTGTTTTTTGTAATTTTTTTATTTCAAAACAAAATTTGAAGCTCAAAAATAAAAAAATTTGACAAAAATTTTCAACTGCTTTTCAGTTATTGACAACTTCATTAAAAAATATTGTTTTTGGAGGTTTAAATTTTGTATTGAAAACAACAAACATACAGAAATATTCAAAAGACTGGCTAACAATTTGTTAATTTGCCAGAATAGGGCTGTTAGTATAAATTATATACGAGACTTTAACAAAGATAAATTACACAAGTTCTTGCTGACAAAAATAACTTTAAAAATATAAATAAAAAATTTATAGAACTATAACCACAAAAAAGGTTATAGAAATCAAGAAAAAAATTAAATTTCTATATACAATTAAAGAAAAAGGACATTTTTTTAAGTATGTCTTAAAATATGGTTTTCTTAACATATTCCCAAAACTTGGTTTAAGACTACTTTAAAATAAGTATTTTATGACCAGTTTTCTAAAGCATGTTTTGATGAAAATGCGCAAATTTATATGAAAAAATAATAAATATTTCAAAAAGTTTTAAACGCAGTTAAAGAAAAAACACATTTTTGTTTTTAATATGTCTTAAAAGAACTCTTTCTCAACACATTTTCAAAATTTTGGCTGTTGAAATTAAAAAAATAAGGACTTTACGACCTGTTCCCTGGAACATGTTGTAAAGAAAATGCGCAAATTGTCCCTCACTGCGTAACTTCTTAAAAATGCTATCATTTAAAACTATTAGGATTCCCGAAGGTAAGATTCGTAGGGAAAGTTGTAGGTTTATGTATGTAAAAATATTAATTGTATTGCATTAGAAGCTAGTCATAAAAAGTTCAGAAAAATTAGTTTATATCATACCCGTAAAAACTCTTGAGAACTCTTCATATAGATCTCTTCATCTTCATCAGATCATGCTATAGAAAAATATAAAAACAAAAATAATTATAATGAAACCAATGAATTAATTTTAAATGAAGATGGCAATAATGACACAATTGATTTAATTTCTGATCTCAATTTCTCTAACTTTGTGTTGAGTGACTCTACGAATTTCTCTGTTTATGTTAAATTTAGACATACCTATGCATTGAAATGAAAAAATTTTCAATTAATAAACTGCATTGGATATTGTGTGAGAGGCGGGCGAAGGGCGTGGCAAATCTGAATAAACTAATTCTATGATATTGAAGTGAAACAAGTTAAAAATAAGCAAGTTAATTTCTTTTCTTATACTTTTAACAAATCGAGACGTTTCACTTTTATTCTTCATCTTGTGTGGGAGAAGGGCGTGACAGATCTTGGTGAAATTTTTATTTTTTTTTTTTTTAAATGTTTATTGAAAATTATATATATATACAACTTAAATACTACAATAAACAATAGTATGGCTAATGATGTCTACACTTATACAAAGTCTCTATACGAGCGCTCAAGTACCTTATTAACTATTAGTGAAACTTTTTCTTAATGGGTAATAATAAATAAGCCATAAGAGGCCATAAGATATGAATAAATTGCAAGTGAAAAATGTGTTATAAAAAACAATGCATGATGTATTATTTAAGTAAAAAGATTAAAAGATTAAAAGATTAAAAGATAAAAGAACTACCAACCAAACATCGGAATGAGGGCAAGAGACTTGGTGTTAATGGTCATTTGTTAGCCACCAGCATTTCTTTATGATAGCGCTGGATTCAATTTTGTCTCTAGATGAAATTAATGTGTCAAAACGTTTGTTCAAGGGGTTAAGCATTTTTGAAGTAACTGTTTTGTTGTTAGCTCTTCTATATATATGGTAAATAATTGGAATATGGGCATTGTTTTGAATGAAGCCGTTTTTATCAAGGTATAGAAATGATTCTGGGGGTACAAACCCATTTGCAATAGCCATCGAAAAGTAATCCTCACTTTCATAGTATGCGGCTCTTATTAGAATGTTGTTATCATTGTCAAGACAACGTAGGATGTGCCTTCTTATTAGGTTTATAATATGGCTATCAATTCTAGGAACCTTTGCTGCGTTATATATCTTTAAATTTGAAACGTATTTAACGAAATTGCTACTGGGTGATCTATATAGGGAAGTACATGAACGCAGTATCCCTCTTTCGAGTTTTCTCAGTCTTTCCATGTACGAGGGAGAAATATTGAACCAAATTGAGCATCCATATGTAAGTATTGGTCTTACTAACGTTTGATACATAACTATTTTTAATTTACTACTTAGGAGTTTTGATGAGAACATTTTTTTGTAGGCGTGGAAAGCCCTGTTTGTTTTAGGTGAAATTTTTATATGATAGTCATGTGAATCTAGTAAATAAAGAAATTAATTCATTTCCTTTCTTATTCAATATAAGATATTGAACTTTTATTCATTTTATGTGGGAGATGACGAGAGGCGTGACAGATATGGTTGCAATTTTTATTGATAATTACATATGTAAATATATTAAATGAAAATGTATACTACTTATAGTTTAGCTTTTATTTCAAAAACGCTCTTTCTGCGCTGATATCTGAAGTTAAAAGTCACCAAAATAAAATCCAATCATATTGTGCAAGTCTTCTCATCCTGTCTTTTCATCCGATACCTAATTCTACCAGTTACTAATACTGAGATCCTTTACTAAAATTACTATATACTATCTCAACGCTCATTTTTCGGATCATAGGTGATCAATTTAAAATCTAATATGTTTCTGCACATCTATGATGCATTTCGAATACCTTGTTAATGCTATACGTTTCATTACCCTTCTTCTAAAATAAAGATTTTAACCACCAAAATTCAAATAAATAAAATAAAATGCAATAAAAATAAATCATAATTTTATTTTTAAATTAAATCGTGCACTTTTATTAAGAAACCCTTTCTTTTTTTTTTATTTCAGCAACGCTGGTTGAATGTGTCCGAAAAGATAGGAAAAAAAAGCTAAAACAACCACACAGCCATGGCAGAATAACCAGGTAGGGCCGACTCGGAAAGGAATGAAGTAGAAAGCAGAGAAAAGCGAGGTAGTTGTCAAAATCAGCTGTTCATCTCGAGTTTCTTTATGTTCATGTTTATCAGTTGATTTTTGGTTAGACTTCTTTTTTTTTTGCTTTTTTGCAAATTGAACACTTCCACGGAATTTTATAGTTTTATTTCCACTGTTTTTATAATATTTCCACTCAAATTAACACAAATTTAACACACGTGTCCGCACTATTTACAATTTGAAAACATAATATTCTTATTTCATTTGACGTTTTGACGAACTTCGTCATTTTGACAATTACTCAACCTTTTCATTTTCCACTCTTCGTTAACGCGTGAGGGCACTAAACGAGCTGGCCCAATCTGGTTATTCTGCCATGCACACAGCACTCATAGCTGCCAGTTTTGTGGGAAATTTCCCATTTGTGGGAAATTTTAGTTTCTGGGAATTCCCGTTGGAATTTTTAATTTTATTAGATATTTTTTCCCACGTGGGAATATTTTTTCCCTAGTGGGAATTTTTTTCCCAAGTAAGATTTTTTCCCCCTCACACATTATTTTTGTTTCCTCATAATAAATTTGGCCTTTTTAATGTTTTTTCACTTTTAGAATTCAATATTATAAAGCGAAATTCGTGCAATCTGTTAATTTGGTGGTGTTGCTAGCTCGAAAGCGTTTCCGTGCATAACATCGAGTCGAGTTGGACTCTTTAATTTCTTTTTAACATTTTTGTTGCTTCTTTTCTTTAAAAAGTCTTTAGTGCTTCTTTTGTTGCTTCTTTTAGTTAGTAAAATCGCGAAAAATGGATCTTAATAAAAAAAGAGATAAATTTGATGCTTAATTTAATTGAAATATAATTTAAATGCGTTTTTTATGGTTTGTGGGATTTTTGATGACTGGGAACTTTGGTGGGATTTTTAATGGCTGCGGGAGTTTCGTGGGAATTTTCATTGCTGTGGGAATTTTTTTCTTTAATTTCCCACGCTATGGGAAATAGAGTATTTTGGTGGGAATCAAAACTGGCAACTATGACAGCACTGTTTTTTTTCACTCTCGCATTCTACTCTCCCATAGCAACGCTTCCCAATAGAGCGAATGTGTGAGTAGAATGAATGGCTTTGCTTCTTGTTGCTGTTTTTTATATGGGGAGAAAGTGTTTTTAATTTCTAAGTTTTACTAAATCTAAATGACAAAAAATTGTGAATAAAAATTATATTGTGCACTTGCTATGAACCAGAGCTTTCAAATGATATAAGTTTAATTAGAATGTGTTGCTTGAAAATCCGTAAAAAGGGGGCTAAAGATATGTGTTTGCGTATTAATATATAGATATATAAAATAATAACATATGCTAAATTTCATGTACCTACGATGATTCCTTCTATTTTTGTACCTAATCCCATAGACCTTCATGGGCTTTTAAAGCAATATTTTCCGTTTTTAGCCTTACGACCATTTAATACAACTGGACTATTTTCAACCAATTCTTTAAGGAAAGCACCTTCAAAAGCTTTAAAAATATGAGTGATTTTTGGGTTCGGTGCTGTTTTGTGTAGGTATGAAATTATGTATACAAATGTCTGCATTACAAAATTCTGCATTAACATAAAACTGTGTTTAAAAATGCTGTATGCAAAAATTTTGCAAAATAAGACCTAAGAACAACAAAGGTAAATAAGCTTAAAATAACAACTTTCCGTACAAGGGCAAATAATTTAATCTTAAAAAACACCATTTTGTATCCTAAATACAGTTAAAATGCTATAAATGGAGATCAGATTTTTTGAAAGAAAAATTTTTTAAAAACTGTATGCTGAAATAAAGGTTTTTATTTTAAAAATCCTGTAAAAATTACAGCATTTTGACAATACAGACTTTTGACAAGCAGAAAACTGACCCGCTACCATGATTTTTGCTATCGATTGATATACATAGTTTTGAAAAATAAATATTTGAAAATGATTGCTTTTGTGATTACTTTCTTCTTATAAAATCAGAGCATTTAAAATTACTACTGGGTCAGCTAAGTGAACTAAGCTTAAATAAAAGAGCTTGAGAGAGATAGAGAGAGCGAGGAAGCGGGAGATCGTAAAGTTAAATTTTAGCTTTTTTTAGTTGTTTAAATACCTACGTACCTAGTCTTGCGATTTTGAGCGATATTTCAACTGAGGTAAAAGCTTTTAATCTAAATAAAACGTGCTCCTTAGACTAAAAACTTCCAGTAGAGGTGTTAAAATATTATTTAAATTTTGTTCAAACTAAATGAAGTGCTGTTTTTAACCTGTGTCTATGTTGCGCTGATAGAACAGAAACGACACAATTTTGAAAAAAGTTGATAAGAATTGATTAAATAAGAAATGAAAAAAAAACAAACTCAAGCTTTTTGCCATAAGTTGAGACAAATGCCGTGGGTTGCGAGTCGCGGTCTGTTTAGGTTGCAGTTGTAATTAGAATTGATAAGGCAACGACGGCATTTCGTTCCTGTAACAAAATCAACTTCGAGAGAGCTTTAAATACAAGTAAAATTTATTAAAACCTGAAAAGATACATAAATACACGCTGCTTATTGTGAGAAAAATAATTGTTTACTGACATAAGTACATAGGTACATTTTTTTTTGAAGACTCAAAAACTTGTATTTTAAAGCGAGATCATGCCCAAAATATACTTTGTCGGTGTAGATGTGGGTACATCGAGTGCGCGTGCTGCTTTGGTTACTTCCGATGGTAAAGTCTTAAAACAGTCTGTTAAAGCTATTAAGATTTGGCATCCGGAGCAAGATCACTTTGAACAATCCTCGCAGGATATCTGGGATGCTGTCTGCCATTGCGTAACGGTGAGTATGTAGCGCGCAAGCTGGTCCCTTTGTTTTTTTTTTAAAGTCAGCACCGCTTTCGAGCTGGCTTCAATGAGGCGATTAGCTTTGATAGATAAGATAATTGAACTTTAACAAATAAACGTTTTTATGGTTTATTTGTATTTTACGTACGAAGTTTAGTATAAATCAGTGTTGTAAATAAAATTGTAGTAGGCGCTACAGCCAGCAATGCCAACCTTGAGGCTTTACTGTTCGCATTTTGAAGTCAATATGTATTTAAAAAATTAAGAAAAGTGTTGCCTACTGGGTAGAGTGCGTGTCCCGTAAGCTTAGGAATCGCGGTATCCCGAGTTCAATTCTCAGCTCAGAGCATGGTGAAATTATTACAAGGTGAACGTGACGTTTACAAATTTCGCTCAGTTATGCTTCGCTTGTCAAAAATTTGTGAGCGGGATGAGCGGAACTGTTGATAAATGCCAAACAACTTTTATTGTTTACTGGTTATATTGCAGCAAATCAAAATAAAGTTTAAAAATATGAACAATTATGGGCATCATTCTCACCCAGTGGAACTTGCTGGTTGTGTCATTGATTTCGGATGCCTATTTTTGGTCTGCGTACAAAGATGATTTTGTCCTGATGCTTATAATTTTTTACCGTTACGGATCCTTTGTGCAATAGTTGAGTCAGGAAAACATTCTTGTTGTGCGCTATCATCAAATCTACTGGGCAAAATGCTACATTTTTCTGTACCAGAAAATACACACGTTCGCATTTCTGCTCTTTTTGTCTGCTTTTCAAAAATGAATTTTTCTTTGTATTTTGCTTTGAAGTCTGAAATCCTGAGTTGACTGTCTACAATAAATGCGTATTTATTTATATAACCGCAGCTGAATGCATGTCTTTTAATAACACTCAGTTTTGCTGTGAATTCTTTATTACATAAAATGCACACGTCTTTAGTTGAGTTCATTTTGCAATACCTGAGACACTGCTAGAACTCTGGAAGAATTTACCTTGAGCTCCTGAAGTTTTGGCACCTGCAGTTCCTTACTTTTTTTTTCAATTTTCTTAACTTGATTAGCACAGGAGATAATGATATTTCCGTGTCACTTGTTGACAAACCCGAAATTAGAGCTTTTGCTAATCTTGAATTGTTCCTTTTTTTGGAAATAACCATAAATCAGAAGGCGCCAGATCCAAAGATTATGGTGTTAGGCGAATTTCTATGATACCAGAGACCGCAATAAAGTTACTTGTGATTTGAGCAGGGTTTCCAACAAAATTTTGAAAACTTTTGGTAAACAGTCTTCCGTTTACCATTTCGAAGTTAATGTCGCATGACGAATTTCTCGCTGTGTTAATGAAGGAATTTATATCGACTTTTCATCAGTTATTTTGCGTTTTCTTGTCTTTATTACGATCGATCTTTTAATGATTTAATATGAAATATCGTAAAAAAATTGTGAATCGTATGTCATCTTTAAATTTTTTAAAAATAAACTAGCACCATTTTCGCGAGCTTTTGTGAGTCCTTACATACATTATTCATTCAAAAATATAAATAAAAAGAATAACAGCATTTCTGATACCAAGCAAAGGCTTACTTTGTGACTTAAGTTCTTCAAGCTTTGTGATTTTAATACGATGGCCAAGATACAACCGCAGTTTTCGTATATTAAAATCAAGTCATTATCTGTATTTGAGGAGTATGCAAGAGTCTTGATAGAAATTCCAGTAAATGGCATTTTTTCTCTATAAAAGAAATATATATTAATATGTTAAATTAAAGTCATGGTGTCTATCATCAGACCATTACCGTTCCACAAAAAATTACTGGGATGTTATTTTCTTGATTTTATCACGAGTTTGTATTTTTATTGTCTTTTCAGAATGTAATTGATGATATTCCCAAAGAAGAGATCGTTGCAATCTCGTTTGATGCCACCTGCTCGCTGGTGTTGCTTGATGAAGCAGGTGAACCACTGTCCGTGAGCAAAAGTCGCAATCCTGAGCAAAATGTTATACTTTGGATGGATCATAGGGCGCATGTTGAAGCCAAAGATATTAATGCGACGCAACATGAGCTGCTAAGTTTTGTGGGCGGCCAGGTGTCTGTGGAAATGGAAATGCCGAAACTTTTGTGGCTCAAGAGAAATGCATATCTCTCGACTTGGACAAAGCTTTGGCGGGCTTTCGACTTGCCCGATTTCTTAACATGGCGCAGCACTGACTGCGATACACGCTCATTATGCAGCGTGGTTTGCAAGTGGAACTACGATGCCATGCAAATGCGTTGGAACAAAGATTTTCTGTACGAAATTGGCTTGGAAGAATTATGTAAGAATAATTTCGAAATTATTGGCACAACGGTGAAAGAACCAGGAGCAGCAGTGGGCAAAGGCTTAAGCGAACGTGCAGCTAAAGAATTGGGTCTGTTGCCGGGTACTGTGGTGGGCACATCGCTAATAGATGCTCATGCTGGAGCATTGGGCATGTTTGGCTGCAGGGCAACTGAAGCTAGTGCTGCTGTAAATAACCAGTTGCAAGGCAAATTAGCTCTTATCTGTGGCACCTCCACATGTCACATGAGTCTGACACGTGAGCCATGTGCTGCTCGTGGCGTTTGGGGACCATATCGTGGCGCTATACTTCCAGATTATTACCTCAACGAAGGTGGTCAGAGCGCAACTGGCTTATTGTTGGATCATGTGATTAAAACTCATCCACAATATATGCACATCAAGCTGAAATTACAGGACAATGAGTAAGTAGGTGTAGGAAATGAAGTTGGCTAATGATACTCAATATTTTTCTTTAAAGACATATCTATACGTATTTAAATAAGCTGCTGCTAAAGATGACAGCGGCAAGGGAGTTAAAGAACCCATGTTTTCTAACACAAGACCTGCATGTTTGGCCAGATTTTCATGGCAACCGATCACCGATAGCCGATGCAAATTTACGAGGCATGGTAAATTTTGTGATGCTCAAGTTAAATTTATAAAAAAAAACAATTTTGCCAAAGATTATATAGTATAAAGATGTGCCAAGTAGAACATCAAAAAGTAACAAATATTTTTCAAATCAATACGTAAGCTTTTGTGAGCGCGATGATAAAGCTTTCTTGAGAGAAAAGTTTCCAATCCTTGCTTGCACATTCTCTCTGCAATGCTCTTTCACTCTTCACTCCACAATGCTTCACAGCATGGATCACCACTGTATGGTTTCTCATAGCTAGCGAGAGTCGTGAAATTTAATGTTGTAATTGTTTTTTCCGTTGTTGTTGTTGGAACCAAGCAATTGTGATCTCTGCTTGACAGCAACAAATGTTTTTGTTTGTTTGCATAATTTTCATGATGGTTTCCTTATTTTGTGCGATTTCACATTGAATTTCAAAAAATGGATTAGTAATTAATTTCAATTATTTTTTTTTTCGTTATTCAGAACAATTTATTATTTTTTATTCATATGAATGCTAATTACAAAGAATGCAATTCAAAAAGAATTTCAAATTTTTCAATAATTAATTTTTTGTACAATATTATTTTTTGATTCATTGCCTAGTCATGTGTTATTCATTATTAGTTTTATAGTCATTATTAGTTTTATAGTCATAATTAATTTATTATTAATTTGGTTCATTATTCAAAAGTGAATGAAAAATTAGAAATGAATGAATTAGAAATATACCTAGATTATGTCATCTTTATGATATTATATTCTTATAATTATATTACAAAAAGATAAGAGATAATGCAAAAAAATATAATAACTTTAAATTATTCAATGTTCGTAGGGTAGTTTATTAAAAAAATTGCCTTAATTTTTTAAGTAAAACCTAATGAAATTCTGCTACATTTTGTTGGCAGCTACATCTTTTATTAAGATGTTTCGTGCATCAAATCTTTACATATCATTTCTATTGCTTTTCAATGTTATGCTCACATTTGCTCACATTGTCGCTTACTTATTCTCTCGCTCCCAAAAGCTTTAAATCGTTCCCTCGCTGACTCTCATAAAGCTTTTATGTGGATTAATGATAAATCCACATTCAAATTTTACTGTGTCACTTGCTTGTATGGCTGTGGCACATCTATTATATTATCTGTGATTTTGCTCTTCGTTAGATAACCGGTCTTGATATGAATGATGACGAGGAGGCATTAGCAGTCATTTATCTGGCATTTGTACAAGCTTTAGCGGTAAAAACATAAGAATATTTTTGAATTATTGTTTTTTTTATTGTTCATTATCACTATTTGCTCCTCCACTCTGTACACTACGTTCTAGTATGGCACGCGGCATATTATTGATAATCTGCTACAACACAAACGTGTGCCTTTCAATACTTTGCTCTTCTGTGGTGGATTAGCTAAAAATGCATTATACGTGCAAAGTCATGCGGATATTTGTCAATTGCCGGTGGTCATACCAATGGAACAGGAGATGGTTTTAGTGGGTGCAGCCATGTTAGGCGCATGCGCAGCTAAAGTCTATGCAAGTCTAGAGGTGTGCAAGCTGTGCTTTAAATGTAACTTAATTGTATTCAACTTCTCCAAACGACTTGCAGGAGGCTTCACTGGCTATGGGCGGCACTGGCAATTTGTTGCGTCCCAATCTACAGACACAGACCTATCACCAACGGAAATATCGCGTATTTTTGAAGATGTTGGAACATCAGCAACAGTACAAAACTATGATGGAGTCTTGAAAATCATGAAGAATTTATATTTTTGGGGGTTTGTCTATAAATCTACAATAAAATTTAATTTTTTTCTAAAGCATATTTATACATATTATTTTGCTATATAATAAACTATATACTTTAATAAATAATAAATACCTCTACTGTTATTTCATAACGAGATTTAAATTCATTGAAATTCAAGCTGATATCTCAGAGGTTTTAAAATATTGCAGATTATTTGTAAGTAGCTGAGATCTCATTTTATCGTTTTCTGAGTTTGTGTTATTTTTTCTTAGAACATAGTCAGTTAGGCAATAAATGCTGCCGCTCTGCTGCTGATTTGAGCACGACATACGGGACAGCTTGAACGTATTTTTTCGGAACAATCTTCACATATGCAAACATGACCACACGGTAAAATAATCACCTAAGAAACAGTGTGAGCATGTTTTATGTATGTGCTTATAAATTAGTCGTAATACCTCTTTTGGATTTATGGAGCATACCACACACAATTGATCGGAATTAAGATTTTGTGGCCGTGTCTTGGCGCGTCTTTGACGTCGTTCCTTTTCCAAAGTTTCCTTGATTATGCGCTCATCACGCTGTTGTTTTCGTTTTGTGTACAGTTTACGCACTATGATTGTAACCAGCACGGCTGATATTGTGCTGCAGACAAATATTTTAAAGCTGGGGAAGAAGTAAGATGAAAAGGTGAATACAGTAAAAGTTTTGTTGAACTCACAGCATTGACGATTTGGCCTCTTCGAATTTTTTGATCAGCGTCGACTTTGTGGCGGTGGTAAGAAAAAGTGGCCCCACAGAGGACGGCTGCAAGCGTAGTGTTTTGCCATCCAGCTCTAGCTCACCAATGGCAGTTATAAAACTACCATCACGTAAAACTTCCTCAGTCGTCTGTAGACCTTTTTGTCTTACCCCCGAGAAAAAACCAAATATATGATCAAAAAACGACAGAGAGGATGGTTCATAGTTATCATAGACTACATCCATGTCTAGCACAGCAGCCGACAAGGCGTCAATAACTTCAACGCTTTGGCCGCCATTGCGCAGCTCAAAGGGCATTTCGTTGGAGGAGACATGAATGAGCTTACGTTGCTCGGTCCAGAAACCAGCAAAACCACGAGCCACACGATGCTCGCTGAAAAGTATTTGCATTCAGATTCGATTCCACTGTATATATAAATAAAACAACCTCAGCTTAATTATCTGCAGCACACCGGTTACAGATGGTGACATAACACTGCGCATTGGCGCTCCAATGGGTGTTACGGTGCCGCGCAGCACTGCATATGGCACCTTCTTGTCCTTCTGTTTGGACACAAAATCTTTAAGATCCCCATCAATAGCCAGTTGTGGCGCAGCCTAAGGAAGTTGCAAAATAACAAAAGATTCCGATTTGTAGAAGTTGGACTCACTTTTAGGCAATTAGCATGCTTCTTGTAGTTGTAGTATTCCTTCATGCACAGCCCCAAAACAAGCAGGTCTACGCCTAGCGCTACGCCTTCGTGTAGGAATTCCATGAAAAAAGTCTTTACTTTGTCCTATTGATTTTGCTCAAAATTTTTTGTTTTTTTCACTAATGTTTTCCAAAGTTAATCCGTAGTTTATAATCCGCAGTTTAAGCAATAAAAAATAGATCCGACTTTTGTATAAAATATATATTGACAACATATGATTTTTGGGGAATGACATACAATTATGACAATTGATATAAGAAATCGCATGCGAATGAAATCTGTCAAGTGTGAATATTGCATGTAATCAGGGTTGCCATAGCTTACATTTTTTGTTTTACAAAAAGTCCGAGAAAAGTTTTGCATTTAAAAAAACACGTATTTATATGATTTGCAAAACTATATAGTTTTTATATTTTTCAAGCCATTAGTTTAATGTTTTTTTGTAAAAATTTCGTTTTAACAAAGAATAAATGTAACTTTTAATAAGCTCCATATTTATATATTAACTATCAGGTCTTAAACGAGTGTTTCTTTGTTTTTTTTTAAGAAAAGTTACAAAATATTTATAGGCAGCTGCTGAATTCTAAGAAAATATCAATATATATTAAAAATCAACAAGTTTTTTTTTGGTTTCGCACTGCAAAAATTTAACAATAGAAAAAATGTTAAGTTTTCACATCGAAAAAATTAAAGGAATTAGCCAAAGATAAGGAAAAAATATTGAGGCAAATAGAGGTCAATATATTAATTTTTTTTATTACTAAATTACATAATTAGTTAACTATCAAATTATTTAATTACCCAATTGAAATACAATGGAAATTTAAGTAACGCCAGTAACGTCAAAAGTAACTTCCGTTTTTTAACGTAACGCCCATTTGCTTTTATCTTTAAATTCTTAGGGTTGATTGTTGCCATTATTTTTACTTAATATAGAGCTACTTAATTACTTCACAAATGTAAAAAAAAACTGTAAAAAATTAGACTTTTTCTTTATTTTTTTAATAGGGGTATTCACGGGTTGATGCGACGATGCGAAAATGCATGATTGCGAACTCTCGCATCATTCCAACAACAAACACATTGGAAGCAATTTTGCAACTCTTCTTGAATTACGCACTGCTCAAACCAATTGAGAGAACGCACAAGCAGTGATGCTAAACAGATGATTCATGTTTTGGTTGTTTTCGAACTTAGTTACCACCTGGGTAAAACTTTAAAAAGGTTAAGTTTGTACGTGGATTTTAATAACTTTCTATGATTTTGAAATAACTGGCAATATTCATTCGAAATTTTATTTTAGCTTTCGTCATTAAGACAGCGAGTAGCTTTCGTCATCAAGACAGCGAGTCTGCATTCGTCATCAATACAGACAGCAAGTAGTTTCCGTCAATAAGCTCGACACTGATTATTATAGTGCTTCCACAACGTAGATTGTGTAATTAATACAGTGCTTTTCAAACTTTTTTGGATAAGATTTATTAAAGTGCTTGGCAAACTGTTACTTCAGTGACTTTCGAACTGTTACTCCAGTGACTTTTGAACTGTTGGTTGTGGTGACTCTCAAACGGTTGGACTTTTCACTTTGTGAAGGGTGTCACGGTCTAATTGACGCACTTACGTTTCTGAATTGTGTAGGGTTCTTATTGTAGTGATTTTTGGTGCTTGCCTTTCAATTTGTGTAGGGTGAGTACAATATGTCGCCTAAAGGCGACCCCGGCAATTGCCCAGGCAAGGCTTTTCCAGCTTCAGGAAAACCTTTAATTAATATTGGTATGGGTATAAAAGGGCCTAACTTAGTGTAAGTTGGTAGTAAATGTGGACCCGTCCGTTGTGTGGTGGGGTGTGGGGATTCCGGCATTCGTACGGGCCCAAAAGTAGAAGGTGTTGGTGTGGGTGTTAGTGCTGGTAGTTTTTCAGCAAAGGGTGCCCCTAAAAGGCAACTTAGTGGTAGTGAGGAGCCTATGGAGATAGATAGTCGGAATTTAAAGGCCCTAAAGTTGGATAAGTCCAATATTTCGGTTGGAAAGGGAAAGGCTGTAAAAGAATTTCGTGGATTGGTCCGTGATTGTGTGAACAAGAAAGTTAAGCAAGCTGTGGTTTCTGGGATGGATAATGTAAGAGAAATGACTGAAAACAGGTGTTTACTGTAGTTGCTAGCCATTATGAAGAAATTATCTTAGAGGTCATTCTCGAAAATGAGCGTCTGTACTAGCGTCTGGAGCAGTTTCAAGCAACGAAAGATAGTTTGTCTCCTGTTGTAGGCGTTCAGAGTAGTGCATTGTCGACCGCTCTTCCGGTGTCACAGGAAGAACCTGTGTCCTTGCCAGTTGCTCAGCAGGCAAAGCCGGTTGAGACATGGTCCTTGGTTGTGCGCAGCAAGACAGCTGGTGCAAAATGAAAGGAGGTTGTTGACGTGGTTGATACGGAGTTTGGCCTCACTCTTGGAGTAATATGGTGAGGCTAAATGCAAAAATGCATTACATTGCATTAAATTTCTCTTTCAGGGGATTGCCATCGATACATTTATTGTTATAGGTGAATTGTCCAATTTACAAAAGCATAGTTGAGTGTCAGAATTCTAGACATTAATGAGCATAAAATTTATGTAATTAAACTGTCAGAGAGCATATGCAGTAAAGTGGCCCTTATTTTTTTCGAAAGTAACAAATTGCGGGCCGGAGTTTTGTTCCTTCACTAAAAAGAAGTAAGCAGTGAAATTTTCAGAAAAAAATATTGATATTTAAACGTGCCGCTTGTGACCTTAAGTTGGAAATCTGATTTATATAGGAAAAAAGTGCTCTTGTTTCTAAAAAACTCAATAACTTTTTTTAAGTGCATATTTTAAAAAACTGGTACGCGACTCGTTTTTGATTTGATTTTTCTTCAAAATGTGCCCTCAAACATGGAAATTAGAGAAAAACTACTAGAGTTGTGACTTTTTACTTTTCGAAAAAAAAAAAATCTAATTTTTTTCCTTTTAAAATTAAATTTAAAAAATTTCTAAATTAAAATCGCAAAAATTCAAATTTAAAAAATTTCATTGAAATGTTGTGGAAATATTTTCTTAAACTATTGTATATTCAAAACAGATACAAAAAATTGTGGGATTACGTTAAATAACTTGCTCGTTATGAAATTTTTCGCTAGAAGTGTACCTTTTTTGAAATTTCGAGTTTGGGTATTTTTACAAAAAAAAATTACAAAAAATAAAAATTTTTTTGAAAAAATCACCGAGAAAGGATAGTTGTGAGCTATTTTGTGCAAAAAATTAAAAAAACAAAAATTCGGATGCCAAAGTTATAGCTATTGAAACTTGAATTTTTTTTCAAAAATTTTCAAAGTGCCTGTTTCTGGCACTTCGAAAACAAGACAATTTATAAAAAATCGGAAAAACTATTTTTCCAGGATGGATTCCACTATGGATTCCAGGGATGCCAACATATCATACCCTGGTTTTAGAGTAAAAAATATTAAAAAACTCCAAAAACCAACAAATGTAATTTTCACTGCTGCAACTTTCCAATTCTTTGTATATTGTGTTAAGCTTTCACTATCTGCCGTTTATTTGTTTGGACTTTAGATTTTTTTTTTTAATTTTTGGTGATTTAAAAAAAATCGAAATCAAAATTTTTTGTTTTGCACATTTTAAACAAACATTTACATAAAAACCTATAATAAACGCACAAATTTTTCTTCTTCTGGTAAGTGAATTTTAACTGATGTCTAAATAAATGAATTTTAAGACAGTGCAGCGCCAATTTAGTTCGATATCCAACGGGCGGTGGTGAAAAATTAAATTGGTTGGTTTTTAGGGTTTTTTGCATTTTTTTTACCTTAAAGCCAGCATTTTAGCATCCTTGGAATCGAAATTTTTTTCTAAAAAAAATTATTTATATTAGAGTGGGGCGATTTGAACATCTTAATGGGCGCTTCGCGTTTCTGATTCTTGGCATTGTATTGAGCAAAAAAGTCCACTAGACATACGTCTACGGTGAAAATCGAGCTTCCCGATTTTGACTTGCAGTTTTTTCTCAGACTTTTGTCATGTTTTTTTGGATATTTTGGCCTATAACAGCCAAACCATTAAGATTTTCGATCCAATACTACGACAAAAATCTCAATGGTTTGGCTGTTATAGGCCAAAATATAAAAAAAAAGTGACAAAAGTCTGAGAAAAAACTGCAAGTCAAAATCTGGAAGCTCGATTTTCACCGTAGACGTATGTCTAGTGGACTTTTTTGCTCAATACAATGCCAAGAATCAGAAACGCGAAGGGCCCATTAACACTGTTTTCCTTCCATACTAATCGCCCCACTCTAATTTATATATTTTTATGATTATTGAACTCATTTTAAATGAGAAACATAGTTTTTCCGATTTTTTATAAATTTTCTTGTGTTCGAAGTGACAGAAACTTAGTAAGAAGTGCCTTAATTCATTTCTCGGTGATTTTTTCGAAACTTGCATTTTTATTTTTTTTTTAAATTTTTTCGTAAATATACCCAAACTCAAAATTTCCAAAAAGGTACACTTCTACCGAAAAATTTCGTAACGATTTTATTTTTAGAATATACTTTTGACCTGATAAGAAACAAACGAGGGCACCGCACATATTCAATTTATAAAAAAAAAATCCCATACAGTTAAGGGCCACCCTAATATGCAGTCATGTGTTACCTTGGATAGTAATTATTAGAAAATGGTGTAAGTTTTTAACGGATTCAGGAGCCATATGCAACCCATAGTTGCATCAGAGGCCTCCCTAATGGCATGTGGGTGTTTTCTGATCTTAGAACGAATTCTGCTGTTTTTTTTGTGTTATGCCTTCATATGTGGCACTGGGGTGAAGATATCTACTAAAACGTAGTGCTACCTGTATTTTATTTTTCCAACAATAATATTAAATTTTAATGTTATATTATAGTTTGGTATAATTGTAAAATAAAAATACAAACATAAAGATGGTGAAAATACACATTTCTTTCCGACTAGCATGAAAATTCTTATATAGAAGTAAGGCGATCCGTGGCAGTACATTCTGCCCGGGAATGCTAATATTTTATAAATAGGTTTTCAATTTGGTCGGCAGTCCCCTCACTGCTATACTTTTTGTTATAATGACGTCATTTTGTATGGGAGCAAGGAATGATTTGCATCTGATTCGGCCTATTTTCGAACCCGACCTTTATATTTTATATAAAAACTAGTTCAAAAGCCTGTCCTACAAGAGGTCCTCCGCACACTTCCTTTTTGGGGCCATTTGACGAAAGCACTCTTTTCTCTTGCTAAAGCTTGATTTTTTATTAAATTGATTTTTGAAAAATACAAATGTACCACTTTAAATAACCACTTTACGTATTGAAGCAGTGTTGAAAAATTAGTTAAAGTGTAAAAGTGCAAAAATTCGATTTTGGTAACAATCACATTTCTACACAACTTAAAAAACTGGCCTTGCAACCATCATATACGTAGCAACTCAGCAGTGGAATTCCCAAACGAGTTAACGACGATTTTCGATATCGTTAGTTAGCGAAAACTGTTATTTTCTATGAACGTGGCACGCACAATGACCGATAACGACAACGATTATTGTCGTTAACTTTTTGGGAATTCCTCTACAGGTGTCGTTTCGCGGCTCATACAATTATATTTTTTGGTTCAATCGACTCAAATCGAATCAAAAGAATTTCATTAAATTAGTTATAAATTTTTTATAAAAGTATGAAAAAAGATCAAAAACATACTATTGTTAAAACCCAATATTGTCACTGATAAGCATACAATATATTTTCTGTGCATACTTTCAGGCTGAACATTCTTGAGAACAGTATGTCTTGTAAAATTACTTTACTGTCAAAAAATAATTACAATTTGCGAAATACTGTGTGCGGAGCAGCATGCTTGCCTTTTATGTATTAAGATGTGAATACTTTCAAGCTGAACAGTTTGTGTTCACGAAAACCCAAGAGCACAAGTCCTCAACTGCACAGGCAATAGCACTGAATCGTGAATCCTCTTTTATTTTGGTGCTGAATTAAGCTTATTTTCCCGTTACCTTTCTACGGAATACGCTAAGATTGTCTCGAAAAATATGTACACAAATGCCAGTAAATTAATTTAAAGTATCGTATATTATTTAAATTCACGTCAAAATGTAAAAAAATCTGTAAAAAATTTTTTCTTTAAAAAAGAAAATGTCAAACGTTGCGTTGCGTTGTGATTTGTCTGTAACTCCGTAGAATAATATGTGGTTTTGTCCTAATATTGAAAATAAGCTGACCATATTTATAAGTGCAATAAATAAACTGTTCGTAAATCATGTCCCTTTGAAAACTGTAAATATTTTCTTGCTAGCGCCAATAAGTATCAAAATTACACGTCAAGTTCTCTTACATTTTTAGATCCTCCTGCTAAACAGACATTTCAGTTTACCACTGTGACATAAAACGATGTAGCAAAGGCTGTAATGAATATTAAATCAAATACTGTTGGTGAGGATGGTACAGTTAGGGAATAAAGTCTTCATACACCCCTGAAACACAAAACACTGCTGAACGAAAAATGTTACAAAAAAAATTTTTTACTGAAATGATCTTATTGCATTTCTATTAGTGTAAAAAAACACAAATTTCCATGTCTCTCAAAAAATAACGCTTATAGACAAGAAAAACTAAATAAAAGAGGGAAACAAGTGTTCATACAGTTCAAATATTTTTTATTTTACTCATAAATAGCGCATTGTAACTGTTGAAATACCGTTAGTTTTTGCATTGCAAGTAAGGCACGTGTTTATTGCATCATTAGTTGGCATTTTATTGTTATAGTTGTGATCAAGTGTTCAAGATGAGTGCGCGCAAAGACAAGCCTTGAAATTAAAAATTTAATTGTGCAAGAGCATCAAAAATCGCGAAATTAGCAAATTGTTAAATGTGCCTTTTGCTACGGTTCAATATATAATCACTAAATATAAAAATACTGGTTCCGTCGAAAATAAGCCGAGGTCAGGACGCCCAAAGACGTGATGTAAGCCTTATTTTAAAAGAAGTTAAGACAAATCCAAGAATCACAGCCCCAAAAATAGCTGAAAGGATCGCTAACACTTCGTCCAAGACAGTACATCTCAAAACTGTACGAAATGCGTTACGGGCAAACGGTTACGCAAGCAGAGTTCCCCGCAAAAAACCATTAATATCCGAGAAGAATAGGAGAGTTCACCTGGAATTTGCAAAGAAGCATCTAAACAAAGGAATGGATTTCTGGAAAAAGGTTTTATTTACAGACGAGAGCAAATTTAATTTATTTGGAAATGATGGCCGCGGAAAGATTTGGCGAAAAAAAATACAGCACTTGAACCGAATAATATCGTTCCAACAGTGAAACATGGTGGTGGCAACGTAATGGCTTGGGGAGCCATACCAGCGTCTGGGGTTGGCCGGTTGGTGTTTATAGACGGTATTATGGATCGAAACTATTATAAACAGCTTTTAGAAGATAATTACAACCATCAGTTGATATATTGGGTCTTGGCCAGCATTGGATTTTCCAACGGGTCAACGATCCCAAACATACAGCGCACATTGTTAGAGATTGGTTGCTATATTATGCACCAAGGCAGTTGAATTCCCCTCCCCAATCACCGGAATTAAACCCCATAGAACACGTTTGGGATGTTTTAAAACGAAAAATCGCTCAAGCCAACATAACCAGCAAGGAAACTTTGAAACAATCTTTACAAAGAGCCTGGATCTTTACAAATAGCACTAAAACGTATTTTGTTATTGTTTTCGTTCAGCATTTTTTGGTTTTTAGGGGGTGTACGAAAACTTTATTCCCTAACTGTATATATATCATTTGTAAAAATTATTTTACCGCAAATTCTTAGGTCTCTCACTCACATTATTGCCACAAAGCAAGAAAGTTTGTGTATCTTTTATAAATTTATTGTTTAAGATGCCTTATGAAGCATGAATATTGTAGGTCCTGTTTATTGTTGCAGATGTTATTTTAAATACGTATATTTTTTTAAGCTTTTTTTTATTTTAACTTTTTGTTGAATAAATCATGAAAAACAAATTCGATTGATTGAATATTTGTTTGAATTTGTTTTTTTTATAAAAAATTTTTGATTATTAAAAATTTAAATGAATGAAAATATTTTTTTAAAATTAATTTACAAAGTAATTAATTTATTATGTATATGTGTGTGTATGACTTTATATGTATGCGATTAGAGCACTAATCTAATCACTAAAACAAATTCGATTGATTGAAGATTTTTTTAATATCAAAAACTTTTATAAAAACTTTTTGATTATTAAAAATTGACATGAATGAAAATAATTTTATTTTAATTAATGTATAAAGTAATGTTTTATTAATTAATTAATTTCGAATGTGTGTGTGTTTTTGTGTGTAATGTATATGTGTGTGTATGACTTTATATGTATGCAATCAGAGCACTTCAAATATAGTATATCATTTATTTGTGCTGGTTACACAAGCAAACGATATATACTCTAGTAAAAATTTGTAATATTGCTTCAGAACCAATATCTCAGAGAAAAAAAAAGTTCAGCATTTCCAAACTCCACTGCCATCGTAGTCGTATTTGTTTAAATTCTTTAAAGCAAATAGCAAAGTTCCAAGAAAACATCGAAAATGAGAATCGACATTCTTCTTCATTGTCAACAAAAAGTTAAAAGACATGATATACTTTTCGAAAATTTCATTGATTGAACATGTAAAAAAAAGAAACGGTGAATATTGCATAAATATTGATATCTTTGAGTGTTAAAGTACACTAAAAAAAAAGATTTTTATTTAATGGAAAAAAATACAAAAGCCCTGAGAAAAGTGGCATGCATTCATTTGAATAATTTTTATGCTTTTAAAATAAATAATAATTGAAATTTAGCATAAATATTAAAACAATATTCTCGCTTTCAGTTATAAAAAAAAATTTCGGATTAGATAATTACACTTAATTTAAAAAACTTTTGTTACTCATGGCATCTGTAAAACAATTTTTTTCAAAAATAATTAAGTTATAATTATTATTTATGCTTTTTTCTTTAGTCAAGGTGCTTTCGGGTGTAAAATTGAATTGAACCACCAAAATAGTAAAACTAGGCATTACACATCTTTGTACTGCTTGTTGTTCTGCGACGCAAAATACATATATGTACAATTTTTGATAACTCCAAAAGGTTTAAGTTTGTTTTGTAAATATTGATAAAAATTTTTGTGTTTTTTTTTGTGTTTTTTTTATTTGGAAACATCATTTAACTTTTACGTTTGTATACATTTGATTTCTCTTCTGCGAGTCTTTTAGCTCAGTCAGTTTCACAAAACGATAGACAATACTTGCTCTTATATGTGATTTAAAAGTTGTATCTTTTCAGACTTTATCTACGTCTCTAAGACGAAGCACGAATTTAAAAGAGCATAGTTTTGTAACGGTGCAAATTTAAAATTAAATAAACAATTAAATTAAGCTTAAAATGGATAAAGTGTTAATTCGATTTTTGGTAAGTAAAATAAAAATAACCAAAGTGTTAAAGTCTTACTGTGTGATAATTTGCAAAGAGTATACAATGATAATATTCAATTAAAGATACTACAAAATTTTTAAGCGATTAGCTCAAAAACAATCAAGAGATTTTTAAATAATATGAAATTTGCCAAACATAAGCCGATAGAAAAAAATACTAAATAATGTATTACACTAAACAACAAAATCATTTTTTTCCAAAATAAGAAGGTTCCGCCAACGGATTCCGATGGAGGAGACCAAAAACAAAAAAACAAAAAACAAATACGTGTATCGGCGTTTTGAAAGTTTACGTCTGAGTTTTATTTTAGAGGGTTTTTAATTTATCCCATGAACATTATCATAGTGAATCGGCAAACGAAACCATGTGATCCTTACGTTTTTGGTATAGAATGTATTCAGCACATTTATGTAAAATATTACGAGGAACATTTTCATGGATCATTCTAACCCACTAACTCTTCAATGTATGGATTTTTTTGACCTGTTTTTGATAAAGGGCAAATAAGACCCATAAAACAGGGATATAACGGGTTAAAATATTGCACAGAAATATTTGCCATACAATTTTACTATAAGTCTCTGAATACACCAAAGCTCAAAAACCAACTTGAATGCCAAAAATAAGTGAAAACTTAAAATGTGTTTAAGGGTTAATTTCGTACTTATTTAGAATTGGTGTTAAAATGTCCCACAAAACTCAGTGTTAGGGTATTAGTTAGAGTGGGTCGACCTCCATACGACAAAAAAAAGTTACACAAGTGCGCCCCTCATATGAAAGCTTATAGCGAGAGGATTTCAGGACACTAAAAATTTTCGATCCTGCAGCGCCCTAAAAACCGCCAAAATCGTTTTTAAGGTATAACTTTGGTATTTGATGTTCGATTTTTAAGAATGATATGTCGGGATAAAGGTTGCAATGAGTACAGCACTTTGATAATAGGTGATAATGACCTTTGACCTCGTCTTAAGGGTCAAAATGATTAAACTATTTGTTTTTTCATACTTACCTCCAAATATTTAATCATAATTAAAAATATCTGATAGATCAGAGACATATAGTAAAATTTTACGGCAAATATTTTTGCGGAATATTTAACCCGTTAATAAAAAGTTATTTAGTTTTTGCGTTCAAAGCGCTAAGATCCATCCATAAACACAAAAGTTACAGCACTTTAAAGTTTTTGTAGCAACTAAATTGATAGTTTGTCTTTTTTTTATGATTAAAACTGCTTTGTAGCTGTAAAATTTTTCCATATTTACCCCCAAATATTTTATCATAATTAAAAAGATCTGGTAGATCAGAGACATATAGTAAAATTTTATGGCAAATATTTTTGTGGAATATTTAACTCGTTATATCCCTGTTTTATGGGTCTTATTTGCCTTTTATCAAAAACAGGTCAAAAAAGACCCATATATTGAAGGATTAGAGGGTTAGAATGTTCCATGAAAATGTTCCTCGTAATATTTTACATAAATTTGCTCAACACATCCTATACCAAAAACGTAAGGGTCACATGGTTTCGTTTGCCGATTCACTATGACAATGTTCACAAGGGGGATAAATTAAAAACCCTCTAAAATAAAACTCAGACGTAAACTTTCAAAACGCCGATACACGTATATATTTTTTTGGTCCCCTCTATCAGAATCCGTTGGCGGAACCTTTTTATTTTTTTTTTGTGTTGAACAGTGTTATTAGTAACTTACAATGCAACCGATTTTGTTGTTATTTTTTAATACAAATTATAATGTACTTCACATTTTTCAGAATATGTAGTTGGAAACTTGTATTTTAAGAAACATATGAATGATAGTCCCAATTTGCGAAAAATTGTTAATTTTTCTTGGATATTATTTTAAAACAAAATTAATTTATTTGATTATACTTTTCGCAGAATTTATTTTGTGAGTTCGAATACATCTTTATCAGGTTGCAACATTCAGTTTTTATTTGGAAAATAAGTTTGTCACATGAATTTTGAATAAAATCACTTCAGTTAAAAACAAAAATTAACAACAAGTTTAATTTTTTAAACATTGGGCATGTTTTTCTGATAATTACTTTTAAGGTTTAACTCTTAAGTTTAGCGTCTTTGCTAATTTTTATTTAGACAACATGTTTTAAGAAAAAAAAAATATTTTAGGGTTAATTTCTGTACCAATTTTGATTTCAACTCAGAAAGCTCAATTGTTAAAACCATTCTGTGATCCCCATACAAAAATTGTCAATACATAGAAGGATTCGTCGTAGATCAACAACATTTGGTACACGAGTTGGAGTTACCTCCATTAGATTACACACAAAAATATTAATATTACAATCTTGACCTTGATAATATCTACTAATAACCCATCCCTTCCAGGCTTTGCTGCTTCTAAATGGATACGCCCTTGGCGCCGGCCTGTTTAGAAATCGCATACAAACACGTGAAACCAATAGTTGTGAGGAACGCCAGGCACCAGGTACCATTTGTGAATCCTGCGAATTGCTCGCCACATGTGTTAAACTTGCCAAAGGTTGGGTCAACATACCTGTCGAGTCATGCGACACCCAGAATGGTTTCTATTGCAATGTCAACTTGGGCGGCTGCAGCAACACAACTGGTCCCTGCCATCCCTTTGGTTTTGAGGGCAATTTTCCTTGCACCACACAAGGTATTTTTCCCGATCCCTACGACTGTCAACGCTATCACATGTGCTATTTTGTCGAGTCAACCCTGGTTTCGGCCTCAGTCGATTGTGGCTCCGATAAAGCATTCAATGTTGCCACCGGTCAATGTTCATTGTCGCTACATGATCCTGCCTGTCTTGAGAAGCAGTTTGTCTGCATGAATGCCGGCGATGCGCATCCTTGGCCCAGTAATCCAAATATTTTTTATGTGTGCAAGGCTACATCGAACCAGGAGGTGCGTGTGCTCTACCCCACTTTGTATCGCTGTGATGCTGGTGATATATTTAATGGATTCTACTGCATACCAACAACATCGGAAACTAACTTGACAGCAGCAGCAACATCAACATATAGGCCTATGACAGGACCAACAATGAATTCGTCGAGCACTACATCAGGAACAGGATCAGGATCAACAAGTGGTTTCGAGTGTAAGGAACACGGTTTGTTACCGGATGCGGAAAATTGTCGCATGTATTACTATTGCTCAGGCATTAATGGCAAATCCAGTCATAATGAGTGCCCATCGGGTACCTATTACAATCAAGCCATATCTTCGTGTACTCCAGGTGCTTGCCGAAATACATAGATAACCAAAACGACACAATATGCGTGTTTTTATTTTTTTTTTCTTTGTAAAGTATTATAAAGGTATTTTTATTTATCAATAAACGTGTAGCATTTTTATCTGCAACAGATTGTTTAATGGTTTTTACTGGTATCTTTGGTGGTTAACTTAATATTGCTTATAAGTTTTTATCGTTTCCTTTTTTAACCATGACGCTGAATACTTGAATAATGGTTCTGTCATGATTATACATTAGAAAAATTAGAATACAAGAGTGAGATGTTATCGTATGCAGTTAAATAAATCATTAACTTTTATTTTTAATTAAAAATTGTGATATTGAATTTTTTTTGAGGGATTGAATCAGGGCCGCACAGTGGTATTTTTGTGGCAGCAAATTATTTTTTAAAGTTGCTTTTTTCAAAAAATGTAAGCAAATAGTTTTATAGTCAAATATCCAGATAAGAAAATCTTAGATTTTATTTTAAAAAATGTCTATACTTATTTAAAAAAAAATAAACGTAACGTAAGTAATATTTCATTGATAAAAACTTATGAAAAGAACATAAAACATGAGGTTTAAATTTGTTTTTTCCATAGGTGGTAAAATTTTTCTTAAACACAAAATTGAAACTATATATCCTCAGTTTTAATTCTGTTCTTGAAAAATTAGAAAAATTTTTAGAAGAAGTTTTTATTTTACTAACATCTTTATTTACCATTTTTAGATGTTTTCGTTGCTCGCTGTTATCTGCAACCATGCTAATAGGTATGATCATGAATGTGAAGCTATCTTGGTTAATTTTTGAAGAATTTAGCTGCATCTGCTTGCAACTCCGACAATGATAAGCGTTTTTTAAAAATTATATTTGATATTTTAGAGATGCTGCATTTCGAACGATTATGAGTATGTGAAAATAGCATTACATAGCCTTAGGGTTTTCTTTATTATTTCGATACAGAGTTCCAGCAAGCGAGAACGCAAGCAAGCAACATAAGGGCGCGTTTATAGTGGCAACTTGTTGCTTTGACAAGCTGGGCTGAAAGTGCGTCAAGCTAAAAAGAGTTGGTAGTACGTATAGTGCGCGTTTACCGTCGCTGACTTGTTGCAGATGGCTTTTGACTACTTTGTGTTTTATTTATATATTACGTTACTTTTTTTTATTTTTATCCAATCGAACCATCAAAAAGGTCACGTGATTTCGTGTGTGCTGTTTGCTTTCTTCAAAAAAGTGGACAACAAGTGAAGAGACGAAAATGTGATGCTGAAACGCACTCTAAGCCACTGTAAGTTGCTTTAAGTCACTTTAATTTGGTGACTTGTTGCAGTTAGTTTTTGACCACTGTGAGTTTGTTTGTACATATTTCGTTGTTTTTTTGTTTATTTTTGCAATCGAAGCTTCTTGCTTTCCTCAAACCAGCGGACAACAAATCCAGAGACGAAAATGCGTAAAACTATGCTGAAACGCACTTTAAGCCACTGTAAATTGCTTAAAGTCACTTCCTGTTACAGCTTGTTTCGACTTTTTGCACTTGTTATGTGCTGTTTTTTGCGGCCTTGTTGCTTCGTTTTTATTTTGAATTGTTTTTTTAACAGAACAGAAAAAAATAACAACATAAAAAATAGTGGGAAAAATGTCAATCGCTTGAATAAGCGACTTATTAAAAGGCTTCTTAAACATTTGCCTGAAGGCGGACTTTACACGGTCAATCATTGGACATCAATCATTTATATGTGTTAGGAAGTATTTGTTTGTATGCATTACTTAGAATCACTCGTTGATCAGGATCACTCATTGACCAACATCTAATTATTTTGATATTTTGCATACACATAAAATAGATTGATGTCAAATAATTGATTTTTGCACAACAAATTTAGAATAAAACTAAAGCAACTGATCGCTAATTTTGATTATTTTACCCACTTGCATTTGATACTACAAAAAAACGAAGAAAAGGAGCAAAAAAAATGTATGTATTTTGTTGGAGTTTTCCTTGTTGCGTAGACCCTTTATGTTATTTGTAGTATACCTATACATATTATTTAAATATTTAATTTACATTAATGAATTTCATTATAAAACAAGCTATAAATACTTTTCTTAAAATAAGTAATAATATAAAAACCTCTACTGTAATAATTTTCGAGAACATGCACAATAATATTCAAACAATAAGAACATATGTTCATTCTAAGCACTACTATCTATCTCATTCGCACACATGTACCCATATGGCTGAATATAAAACATATGATATTATATTATACTTTTTACTCCTACACAAATATGTTAACATATGATTATGTTTACGTTTTCTATTAATATAAGTCTACTCACTCACACATATTAAACTATTAATACTAAATTACAAATATGCATTACAATATTCTACTATTACTTTTACACTAATTAAAGAACATATGATTTTATTTACATTCTAAACTACACAAACAATTGTCAACTAGTTTTAAGACAAAATACCGTTATGTTTACTATAAAAGGATGAACATATTTGAAAATAAATCAATTAGTTTTGAGCTTCTAACAAGCTGCCTACTAATTCATTTTTAAATAAGTCTTGAGCTTTAATAGCTGCCGACTTCAACTTTTTAGCCTCTGCACTTTTTATAGCGAACGGCTGTAAATGTACTAAAAACAAAAATAGCGCCATTGGCGAACTTCGCTGGCAACCAATTAGGCAGGACCTTAAAATATTAATAGTAAATCCGCGAGTTCTTTTTTAAATAATCGTGAACCCTTACATGGCGATGCTATGTCGCGAATAAAATTATGTGGCGATCCTGTCGCCAAAATATTATTACATGGCGACCCAAAAACATATTTACTACATATTTAATGAAAATAATAAGTAGGCATTGTGTAAAATAAAACTTAACACATGCAAACCGTGCGAGCGAGCGAGAAAGCAACAATCGGCACTCTGAATACCAGAGCACAAGTCGCTTTAAGCTGCTTGTTCGGCTGACACTGTACGCACTCTGAGCTTATTTCATATGATTGTATGTGCAGCGTTTTTCTGCCTCTATAAACGCATCCTCAGAATTTGTTCTTATCAAATAATAAAGGGAAAGAGTAAGCTCAAATCAAATGAAATAAACGTGCATGCCTAAATGTTCACAAGCCCAATCAAATAATATATTTGCATAATTGAAAGCACTTATTTTGACAACAAAAAACTTTTTTAATTTTTTTCTATTACCGAAACATTTCGAGGTTGTCACAAAAAACTTGTTTTAGGCGTATACGTTTTCCTTTATATCTTTACTGCTAAGATAGGTATTGACTTAATTTTGACAATTTTACAGAAAATTAAATGCACTTTCAGGAAAAGTTATATTTAACTTTACTAAGTAATGTATAAGGTTAGAAAAAATTACTTAAACTTTAGAAAATATATACAATTTTTTCGAATTTAACCACCCTGTTTTTAGAACTAAGAGGTTAATTAAAAAAATATTATTAAAATATTATTAAATTAAATTATGTAAAAATTTTTAAAAACCATTACAGGTTTGCAGATATTATGTTTTAAGAATATGAATTTACGAAAAATGTGTCAACTATCGGATCCTGTATCTCCGAAAACGCACATTTTAAAAATCTATCTAAATTTTTTTGTGTTTTTAGTATCACAAATTTTGAATACAATGATGTATTTTTTTTTAAAAAATGCGTTTTTAAAAATGTATTGAAAAATAATTTAACACAGAACGCATACACTGAAGGGGTTATATGAATTTTTTGCAGTTTTATTTCTGACTAGTATAAAAGCCTGTCCTACGACAGGTCCTCCGCACACTTTCTTTTTAAAGCCATTTGCTTGATTTTTTATTTAATTAATTTTTGAAAAATACAAATGTTCCACTTTAAATAACACTTCACGTATTCACGCAGTGTTGAAAAATTAGTTCAAGTGTAAAAGTGCAAAAATCAAGTTTGGCAATAATCATATTCATACGCAACTTGACAAATTGGCCTTGCAACCATCATATGCGTAGCAACTCAGGTGTCGTTTCGCAGCTGATACAACTACATATATTTTTTGGTACAATTTTTGGTACAAAATTCGTCATACATCTTTTATTAAAGGATGAAATAAGGAGGTTAGATTAAAAACGAACTATTGTAAGAACCCAATATTGTCACTGATAAGTATAAAATATATTTTCTGTGCATACTTTCAGGCTGAACAGTTTTGAGAACAGTGTGTCCTGTAAAATTACTTTACTGTCAAAAAATAATAACAACTTGAGAAATACTGTGTGCGGAGCAGCATGCTTGCCTTTAATGTGTTAAGATGTGCACACTTTCAGGCTGAACAGTTTGAGAGATATTGGACACGGAGCAGCGTGCTTGCCTTTTATATATTAAGATTCGTGCACTAGAGGCAAAATATGAAGAAGCATATTAAAAGGATCAGAAATGTGAAATTTTGAGCTTAATATCTCTTAAACCGAGTGCGCTCAAAGTAAAAAGCCATATTTACTGTATCTTTTTATAGATTCTTCTAAATTTATATTTTTAAGCTATTTAATTTACGTAAAATATAACAAGACATACCGATTCCAACATAAAATTAATTGCTTAATCGAATGCCATTATCAATGTTTGCAAAAATTGAGTTATGTTTCTTATTTATTTAAATACATAATTATTTTTAAAAATACTACACAAAATGCATGGGATTAAATTTCATCAAATTAAAATGACATAGTGAAAAAAATATTGCAAAAATAATCATTTTTATTAAAATTTGTATGGGAGGTAGATTAAAAAGAAGGCAGATCACAACAATTATTTAATAGCAACATGATGTTGGGCAAATTAATGACCTGTGCTAAGCTTCATCGTATTGTGTAGAGCCATTTCAAAGAAATCTGTCAGAATTCGTTATTTTTATGAACATTTGTACGTGAGGTAAAATAAGAAGAACGCGAATCACCCCCATTTTTAATAAAAAATTATATTGACAAATTAATTACCAGTGCTAGGCTTTATTTAATTATATCGATCTATATCAAAGAAATCTTGCGAAATTCTTTATTTTTATAAAATTATGTATGGGAGGTAGAATAAAAAAAACGCGTATAACATACATTTTTCAATGAAAAAAATATGTTGGCAAATTAATGACCTGTGCTAAATTTCATCAAATTTTATGGAGCCATTTCAAAATTAATTATTTTTATGAAAATTTGTATGGGAGGTAGAATAAAAAGAATGCAGATCACGCCTATATTTTGAACAGGAAATGATGTTGGTAAACAAATAACCTGTGCTAAACTTCATTAAATGACATTGAGCTATTTAAAGAAATTTAGTAAAATTCGTTATTCCTATGAACGTATGGGAGGTATATTAAAAGGAAGGCGAATCACGCCCATTTTTAGCACACTAAACAAATATAGCATAAACATACAATGTCCAAAGTTTAATTTGATTTAATCGAGTCGTTTAGAAAATACATATTTGTTTCCGCTGCTCCATACAAAAAATACCGCTGTGGGCTGTAGCCAGGATTTAGCCATGGATGCGTTTTAGATGAACATTTTTTTTATTCAAATGGAAAAAGTTCCATTTGTACCAGTCTAAAAATTAACCTGGGTTTTTTTATAAAGCTTCCCAAAATATTTTGGCCATAACAATAGCCGCCAGTGATCTAAAACATATTACAAAAACCTCCGAAAAACATATGTTTCGTAAATATATTGGCTGATAGAAAAGTGTTAAAAATATAATAAAGTGTCAGATATTAAAGGCCGGAAAAGGCTCTTCAAACCTACACAAAAAAAATTTAAGATTTTGCAATAGCATTAAAAATAATGCTGTTTTTCGTGCCGTTTTTTTAATTTTTTCAAAATTTATTTTCACTAAAATTGAAATAACTTCATTGTTTCTAATGCGATCCTCACTTTTAAGATATCGTTAGAAAAGTTTTGAGTGTTTGCATTAAGGTACTTTTACAGTGTGTAAAAAATTAAAAATCAATATTTTTTTTTCGTTAGAATATGGCTCTTTAAGGTCTTTCTCGGTCATTTGTGATCAAACATTCAATAACACGCACAACACAATTGATCAATAGACGCTAGTTCAAAGTTTTTCCAAGGGCTGAAATGGCCAGTTTATTTTTATTTTTTTAAGGTCTTAAGAATACGTGTACAAAATTTTAGAAAAAAATATCGAATAGGAAAAAAGTTATAACATATATTATATTCGTATGTCGTGATACTCAAGAACCTTTGAATCACCCTACAGTTAATCGAACAAGAACAAAACTAGTGATTTCACTAGCCCCTTGGTAGACAGTACTAGTTCCACTTCAATCTAACTTCTTTGTATTCAACTGGAGAATCTTACACGAGCATGTCATAGGAAGGGGTCATACCTTTTACACACCCATTCCCTAGTTATTTCACTAGTCATGAAGAGCTAGCCTTTTCGCTAGTTGATATTGGCACAACAAAAAAAAAAAAACAAAGCACAGTGACTGATATTCGTTATTCAATATATTTATCCTTTTCATAACGATAATTTATTTATGTTGCTCAACAAAACTGAAAAGATTTATATGTCATGTTTTTTGAATAAGTCACTTCGAAGTATAAGCTCGTCAGAATAAATTTTATGAGTCGGTCAGATAGTAAATCTTCCCAATCAGCCATTTAGAAATAGTCATTGGATTAAGCTTACATACAATGCAAAAACCAATCCTTTTCCAAGCATTCTTGTAAAACACTTGCGTAGGTAATAAATTTTCAAGTTGCTTTGTAGAATTATTGCGTAAAAAACAAAAAGTAAGTGTTGTAAAATAATACTTGGAAAGACTTGCTTTAAGTAAGTGTTTTCTAATCATACTTGCAAAATGTTAGCCAAGGTAATAATTATGCAACAAAGTTGCGATTGCTGTTAACTGTTGGCCTGTGTAGTCTAGTGGAGAGTGCGATAGACTATCAACCCAGACGTCCCCGGTTCGAGTCCGGGTTTGGTCGTGTTTCTTTTCACTTTCTGTGCTCTTTACTATATTTAAGAATTATGGAAACTAAACATATTATAACTATAAACGAATTAATTGTGGAAAATATTGAATTTATAGGACAAGAACTACAACTGAGGGCTTAAAATGCAACAAGGCAAGTTTTCTTGAAGGCAAGACGAGTTTGATAGTGAGAAATGAGGACGGTACAGCTTCTCCGAACCGGCGAATTTTCTTTTTTATTCTTATTTGTCAATTTAAGATGGCTGCGCATTGTTTGGTAAATATATTTATTAGGGCGGGTCGATTTGTAGGGAGTGAAAAAATTCACCAATTTCCCTATGATTTCCGTATTCTATGGGTTATTCCATGAAAATTTGCCAAAGGAACCATACCTCTATCGTTAAAATCGAGTCCCCTACTTTTTGTTGGTAAAAAGTTCAAAAGTTACGGACATTTTTGTCAAAATTTTGGACATTTTTTCCATTTTTTTCATGATTTTGTCCAAGAATATTACTTTCATGGCCATTTTTTTGGCTCAATCCATTATTTAATTCAATTTACAATTCAAAACGAAGAGTTTAAGCCTAAATTTATCGAATTCGGTTGATTAATTCATGCGATATTGCTAAAACAAAATAACACATCTTTTCTAAAGAACTAAATTTTCTAACAAATCTTTTCTAAATTTCAAATAGTTTGATTATTTGTTAGTTATTTCAAGTAACACTTCACTGAAATGACGCTCAAACAAAACTAGCATACACTGGAATATTATAAACAAACAAAAATAAAGAAGTCTATAAAGAAACTAAAAACAAAAAGAAATAAACAAACATAACACAGGGTGTGCACCCTGTGAAAAAATATGCCAATAATGTAAGGCGCAAATCAGTCCAGTCGTAACGTAAGGTTCGTAAGCTTCGTAAGTCAAAAAAATTGAGCCAAAAATATGGCCATGAAAGTAATATTCTTGGACAAAATCATGGAAAAAATGGAAAAATGCTCCAAAATTTGGACAAAAATGCCCGTAACTTTTGAACCGTTGGACCAATGTTGGAGAATTTTTTTTGTAAATTGATCAAAATGAGCTTACCTTTCCAACGCGCCTACTGTCGATTAAACCCGATCGATAGTTTTTGAGTTATGGATATGAACGTGTAGGTAATATTTCATACGAACGTCAATTTGGGAAAAAATCTACCAACAAAAAGTAGGGGACTCGATTTTAACGATAGAGGTATGGTTCCTTTGGCAAATTTTCATGGAATAACCCATAGAAAAAGGAAATCATAAGAATAAATCGACCCGCCCTAATATTTATACAAAAAAGTTGCGTCTTGAAATACTAATTTCCTTACAATTGGAAACACTAAGAAAAAGCTTATTCAAATACTAATTTCCCATTGTAAAGAAACATTTGGATTAAGCTTATTAAAATACTAATTTCCAATCGTAAAGAAACACTTGGATTAAGCTTATAGTAAGGAATATTTTTCGAAGGGATCGCTTTCGTTTATTCTACAATTACTTGTAGGCATTTTCCAATAGTAATCTTAAGCTTGATGCTTACGGTTCTAAGCTTGTTTAAAGCTTATTCCAAGCTTGTTTGGCTGATTGAGTTTAAGCACTTTTTTCTCGAAACAAGGTTTTTCGAATCGGCCTCTAAGATATCTGGAGTTCTGCTTCATCGATTTTGATGAATCTTGATTCATTGTGATCCTTATAGACTCTGTTAAACACTAGACCTATAAAAACTCAAAAAAGTTTTATATTTTTGTTTGTATTGCTGAAGTTTCCTGGATAAAAGGGGGTTTTTGTACATTTTTTTTCAACGCAAGCCATTTTTTATTTTTTTTTTATTTGCATAGGTTCAGTGCTCAGCTGCAACCCTTAACTCAAGAATGCACTTTGATTTTTTACTTTCAGACGCTTTGTAAATGCTGAAGACGAGAAGCCAATTGCAACAAATTTTTAAACATGCTAACTTCAACGCCTTGTAGAAAATTAATAACAACCATAAAGACTAAAATTTTTTTTTAAGAAATAAAAAAAATAAAAATTAAGTCATTTGAATTTTGAAAATTTTTGTATAGAAATAAAATAAAAAAAAATATCAAAAATTATGTTTGTTTTTTGCAAATTCTATCATCACGTAATTCGTGATGATAGAATTTTGAAATTCGGAGGTATGTTTTAAGAAATTTTAAAGATTAGAACGTTATCTCATTTATCTCAAATTACTAAAATTTTAAAGACAGAAAAAGTTTAACATAAACTGCACAAATCTTAAAACCTAAAAATTAAAAAAATTGCTTAAAAGATTGTCTTTAAACTTTTCCTTGGGTCAGAATTCTGAAAAATGTAAGTAAACTATTTATTATCATGAGTAACTTCTAACATTCCTAAAAATTAAACCAGGTTTGGACACATATCTTTAATTCGAAAGTGAATTGTTTAAAAACTCTTGCCTATAAAAGAGTCACAATGAAAGGAGCAGAAAAATTTATTTAATAAAAACTTTTTTGTGCCGTAAATTACGAAGAGGGTGTAATGCAATGCCACCATAAGCAATGCTAAAGAAAACGCAGAACTTACACAATGAAATAATTATTTAAATGCAATAATTTTTATTTAAATTTCGATCCTATGGGGGGGGGGGTTTGAACAACGAAACTCCCCCTTGGTAATGGCTCTGGATTGAAGAATCTTCAACAGTTTTTTTTAATCTTTTTTGGTCATCACAAACTTTATATAAAAATAATTTTTTTTTAAATAGAAGTTCTTAATCAGTTTCTTGAAATGATGTCAAGATACTTTTTTGCTTAAACCAGCAAGTAAATTCAAATAAATGTTTCTTAAATGCTAGGTATAAACAAACCCAAGCAATTGTATTTGATATCCAGGCCAAGTTTAATTTCCGGATTTTTTCTGATCTTAAAAATCGTATCTCTTCCCTTTTATTATTCTCGAACGGATGTGTAATAAACTATTCAAATGAGCATTCAATTGTGATTTTTGTGAGTGGATTTTTGGATTTGTGGGTGGCCTAAAGAATTGTGCACCATATTGCCTCACACATCAAGATTAGATGGTAGTCAAATACAATTCAATATTGTTATTTCTTTGCTAGAAATGTGTTATGAGTAAGCTTAGAATGTGTTACTGCATTCAATGCTAACACTTTAACATTGTTGAAGTTATTGTTGATAGAAATATATTTGAATAGGTTTCTGAGAATGGGTTTAATTTGTATTTGTATTGTATTTTTGAAGCCGAACAAAGGAAGAATATCATACGAGTATATGAGTTAAATTGTTATGCCTTAATTTAAGCAAAGAAATTCAAAGATAACTTGTTTATTTGCTATCAGTTTTCGTCCGTTTATTTGGTCAGCTGAAAATGGAAACACAGTATTTTTGCAAATAAAGGGTATTATCATGAATGAGTAAGGTAATGTGGAGTGAGTTGAGACATGTTATGATTTTTTGCTGAAGGTGTGTTAGAATGAACTATTCCCGATTTGTTTTTGGTACATTCATAAAGCTATACATAAGGCGCAAATTTTGGCATAGTTAGATTGATAGGTATTATAGAAAAAATTTTATGTTTTATTTTGAAACATTATGAAAAAAATGGGGTGAGTTGAGAAAAGTGGGTTGATTTGAGAGAAAACAGAACCGAATAAAATTTAAATTTAAATGGCGTGAAATCTTTATTTTAAAATCAAAAATGACAAATAAAATTTGAATTAATCCGAATCAGAGCCACACATAGCACAAATCCAAAAACTTTTGGTCATATTTTCACATTTGGGATGTACTTCACGTTTGCACTCCATGCATTTGATCGAATTATATTGTGTGCATTCTTTTGACTTTGAGTTAAAATTAAGAATGCAAAAATCTTCGTACGTTTGTGATGATGAAGATGACGACTGTTTTCGTTGACTTTTTTCCGACGGCGTTGATGTTTTGGCTTTTGGTTTGGCTGGTCTTGAAGAACAGTGACGCTTTTTGGCCGCATTTGCTAGTCTCTTTTTGGAGAATTCTGCAAGCTCTCATCTTTTTCGGCCGAAGTCACAATGGCACTTTGCATGGTCTTTCTGCCCCGATTTGAGTTTTTTCGTGGAGTACTCGGCAGAAGAGGACCAATTTCATTAACACAATTGTTCAATGAGAAGCCTGAAATTGATGCTGCTCCAGAAAACGATGTTGTTCCTCTTCGACAGCAGGCGGGTTTTAGAAAAACAAAATTGAATGGAATATCGGCACTAGTTGAAATATTCTCACCCGAAATCGAAGCTAATTGGAATTCTTCTTCCGGAAAAATATTTGGGTTTACTGGGTAAATCCCAGTTGCTTTGAATCCAGCCTTTATATTTTTCGCCATTAGAGCCAAGTCCAAGCAATTGTTAACGATTTCGGGCACTTACGATTTTTAAAAATTAAGAAAAAAAACTTTATATTGGTCAAAATAATGAAGAGACGCACAAAAATCCTCAAAATAGCACCACAATGACTTCCATGTCGATTCTCAAATAACCCCACTTTTTTTTTCTCATATCACCCCGTGACGCGATGTTTGTTGGAAAAGCAAATGCAGATTTAAGCAAAATCTTTTTGCAAGTCAAAAGCGGAAAGAATAACGAACATTTCACTTGTTTTTGGGATGTGAAAAAAATATCGATTTCGGAACACCAAAAACTCACTAAAAAACTTTGAAAAATCGATATTTCAATTTTTTTTCGGAAAGAACTAAATAATGCGTCCACACAGGTTCAGTCTTCATAGAGATGGGAGTAAGCCCATAACTAATCATTTCAAGTATTTGGCGATTCTATAGCTTTTATTTCGACGAATATATCCGCCCTTCTCAAATCACTCTACTTTACCTTTCTGATCTATCCATAGATCTATCCAGGTTTGACAACCTATTAGTCTTTATCTATCCTTATCCATCCATACTATTATATAAAATTGAAGTAAAGATGTTTGTTCAAGGTAAACTCCAAAAGTACAGGCCCGATTTTTATGAAATAAGTTTTGAAATATCTTATATTAAATTAACTTTATTACTCAGTATGTATCGCCGATAAGGAGGTGTGGCAGGTTTAAAAAAGGATATATATTCTTGATCAGCATCACTAAGAAGGTCTAAGAATCACCTCACTATTATTTCTAATTGCATGCATTCAAATAACATTATTTGCACTAATAATTTAAAATACAAGTAAACGACCGAATCGACTCAAACCAAAAAGAATGTATATTGTCAAAGGTCCATACTAACATAATCCTTACAGTGCCAGGTAATATCACTTTCGCGCTCACCTGGATAAAATTCAAAAGTTACTAATGCAAAAATGCGCCAGTCGCTGGAAATGGGTTAAGGAGAAATGATTTCAAATAAGAAAAAAGCTGTCTGTTCGTCCGTCCGTTTGTCTGCATGTTTACTGTGTGACACGATTACATTCGAAATTTAGAAGCTATCATAAAAAAACTTTGGTACTTAAGCTTGTATCTAAAAAGTAAAGTTTAAGTTCGAAAATGAACTAAATCGGATGACCACCACAGCTACCTCCCATACAAACTGACTTTATCAAAACGGTAAATCTCCTTCAATTCCACAAAACTTAATGTATGTATGTACTTGAATTTGTGCATATAAGCTTTGCACTCTAAGAATTAAATTCAACCAAATCGAGTGAAAACTACGCCTATCTCCCTATCTACTTAAGATTCTTATCTCTTAAGATTCCACAAAATTATTATATGAAATTATGCGCATAAATCTTAGTTTTTAATATGCATTCTGAGCTTGGACCTTCATATAATCAAATGAAAACTCCGCTTTCTTCCCATACAAAATAACGTAAAGTCTTTGACGAGTAATATAGTATTAATAGTATAGTATAGTATAGTATAGTATAGTATAGTATAGTATAGTATAGTATAGTATAGTATAGTATAGTATAGTATAGTATAGTATAGTATAGTATAGTATAGTATAGTATAGTATAGTATAGTATAGTATAGTATAGTATAGTATAGTATAGTATAGTATAGTATAGTATAGTATAGTATAGTATAGTATAGTATAGTATAGTATAGTATAGTATAGTATAGTATAGTATAGTATAGTATAGTATAGTATAGTATAGTATAGTATAGTATAGTATAGTATAGTATAGTATAGTATAGTATAGTATAGTATAGTATAGTATAGTATAGTATAGTATAGTATAGTATAGTATAGTATAGTATAGTATAGTATAGTATAGTATAGTATAGTATAGTATAGTATAGTATAGTATAGTATAGTATAGTATAGTATAGTATAGTATAGTATAGTATAGTATAGTATAGTATAGTATAGTATAGTATAGTATAGTATAGTATAGTATAGTATAGTATAGTATAGTATAGTATAGTATAGTATAGTATAGTATAGTATAGTATAGTATAGTATAGTATAGTATAGTATAGTATAGTATAGTATAGTATAGTATAGTATAGTATAGTATAGTATAGTATAGTATAGTATAGTATAGTATAGTATAGTATAGTATAGTATAGTATAGTATAGTATAGTATAGTATAGTATAGTATAGTATAGTATAGTATAGTATAGTATAGTATAGTACAGTATAGTATAGTATAGTATAGTATAGTATAGTATAGTATAGTATAGTATAGTATAGTATAGTACAGTATAGTATAGTATAGTATAGTATAGTATATTGCAATATAGTGGATATATTGCACTTTTATTATACATTTTGTATAGGAGGTTGACAAAGGGTGATACCTTGATGAAGGTTTAATATGATAATTATGTAAATTTAGTTAAAAAAATAGTTAATTTCCTTTCTAATACTTTTTACAACTCGAGATATTGCACTTTTATTCTTATTTTTGTAAGGGAGGTGAGCAAAGAGGGTGGCAGATCTTGATGAAAATTTTATATGATAAGTGAATGTAGTTTATAAACAAAATAGTTAACTTTTTTTAATACTTTTTACAACTCGACATGTTGCACTTTTATTCTTCATTTTGTATGGGAGGTGGGTAAAGGGCGTTGCAAATCTTGATTAAAATTTTAAATGGTTCATTTTGTGTATCCAGTTAATAAAAAATATTAGTTAATTTGGTTTTTACACCTTCTACTCCTCGAGATATTGCACTTTTATTGTTAATTTTGTATGGGAGGTTGGGAAAGGACGTGACCGATCTTGATTAAAGTTTGTGTGGCATTTTATATTTATGAAATAATAGCACTTCTATTTTCGTCCCTTATTCCATAGACCTCGTTACAATATGCGCCGTTGCATTTAAAACTGGCTTAGGTAAATAATCAGGTAAAATGTAACTCTCGTCAAGGGCTAACAGTTAATTATAAAAACATGGATCTCTCTTTCTACCTAATCATTTTTCATATTAAATTTTTTCATTTTCAAAAACTACAGTTCTATAATCATTCAGCTTTCACATTTGAGAGATACCTAAATTTATATGAATTCGCTTTCAAAATGTACTTTGGCATATTTTATAGTATAGGAATACGTGTGATGTTCTTTAATCAAATTTAATGCGTCTTCAATTTTTATCGCTGGTTTTTTATCTAAGCAAATTTTGATATGAATAAATAATTAAGTTAAATTAATTTTATATTGCGGCTTATCTAATATAAAAAATGTTCCATATCGTCTTTATATATTTTAGTACTCGTAGATAGGTAATTATATTTTCGTTTTTAATATACATATAATATAATAGCTGTCGATAAAAGGAAGCCGCACTTCGATGGCAAACACAAGTAGTTAATTGAGAGCGAACAGTATTTAAGTGCTTTTAGAATATCGTAAAAACTTTAGAGGATAAGTTGTGCTAAGAACAAAAAAAAAAAAAGCGCAAAAAATCGAAACGAAATGATGTTAGACAAACCAAGAAGTGTATTTCAATTGGTAAGTCTTTAGAACTATATTTACAAAATAAACAAATTTAAGGATAACAGCGGGAGTTGCAAGATTATCTATAATTAAAAACTGTAAATTCGAAATAATAGCCCATTTTTAACGCATTTTTCAATTAGTTATTAAAATTCTATAAACTATGTGACAAATATTTACAAAATGGCGAACACGGATAATTTTGACTGTCGGAAGTTTTGGTGTTTTTTTAACCACAGATGGTTGTATTTTGATTTTGCAATAGGGGTATTCACGATTCAGTGCACTTGCCTGTGCAGTTGAGGACTTGTGCACTTTACAAAAACAAAATGTACGTACGTCAAAAATTTGCACAAGTGCTTTTCTATTATTGCCTTAAACTTGAGGACTTGAGCAGATGTGCACTTGTGTGCATTGATAAATGTTGACAGCTTTGAAATAGTGATGGTGAAAACCTAACTGCACAACTGCACAAGTCCTCAACTGCACAGGCAAGTGCACTGAATCGTGAATACCCCTAATAAACTTTTCTGCTTAACCTTACGTTGCATTGCCGTTATATAATATTAATTTTTTAATATTAAGGCTATTCACAGTTTAAGCGTACATTTAGAAAATCATATTTATAGCATTTGTTATTGCTGACACTGTGAGCATTCCGCCATGTGACTGTCGTATTCAAAAATTATGCAACCCTATGATGTATGTAATATGGCGGCCGTAGACAGAGCATAAAAATACGAGGTACAAAAAACACGTCCAAGGGCTACTTTAATTTACGCGTGTTTGCATATTTTCGTTTGCATGCAAAACAACAACAAGTAAAATACGCTTACGCAAATTTGCGTACAAACAGCAGTTGAGCGTATTCAAACCGTGAATGGCCCAATTGTGTTTACTATGCTAAGCGTATATAAAGAATACATATCTATTTTAACACCAAATTTAAACTAATTGTATTAATTTCCCCTTAATTTTCCCCTAGCTTTTTGCCCTTTTTACACTACAACATGCATTGACGACTGCAACAGTAGATGATGATGTGTCGGTGACTCCATTTTTGGGTACCCAAAATCCCTGCAGTCAAATACACAATGCACAATTCGTATGTGTTGACTGTCAAACCTACGGCTTTTGCAGTCAAGTCAACGGTGCCTGGATTACTACAAAAATTGGCAAATGTGACGGTTTCCTCTTTTGCAATGAGGATGCTCATGGCTGCAGCTATGGTAAGGAATGCAATATACAAGAGCGTGGACCAATGTTTGAGTGTCAAAACCCGGGTTTTTATCCGGATCCTTACAATTGCAAATACTATCATGAATGTAGCGCACGGAATCAGCATACGATGCATACCTGCGCCAATGGTTTGGGTTACGCTGTAGCACAAGGAACTTGCAGTTTGTCTAAACAAAGCGAGGAATGCCAAAATCGTCAGTTTGAGTGTAAAAAAACGGGCGAGTTTGCCGTTTGGAAAAGTGATTCGAGTATCTATTATGCTTGTATATCACAGAATGCCGTTAGCCAATCTGAGCTCTATCCCTTGCTCTATCGTTGTCCAGTTGGCCAAGTTTTTGCTGATGGCCATTGTGTGTTGGACGCTGTAAAGTTACCGGAGGCAACAGTTAAAACTAATCCATGCAGAAAAGGATCATTAATCGGTGTTCCTACGGATTGCCATTCATATCAGCGGTGCGGCGAGTCCATTTCGATGAAATGCCCCGATGGCACACATTTCAACTGGCAGACTGAAGCATGTGTTCCTGGCAAGTGTTGAGTCGACTTAACATGAATGGAACGGGAGCGAGTCAAAATTGCCCTTTCACAAATTGCCCGTGACAAAATTCACCCTCACAAAACTGCCATTTTTAAAATTTTCCCTTTTTTAAAATGGTCCTTTTTTAAAATGATCCTTTACAAAACTGTCCCTTTGCTATCTTAAGGGTTAATTTCCCTTTCTTGAGAATTTTGTAAGAGGAAATTATGTAAAGGGCGAATTTTGTTAGGGAAAATTATGTGAAAGGGGAATTTTGAGAGGTACAATTTAAAAAAATGGAAATCATGTAAAAGGCAATATTGTGAAATAAATTTTGTATGCGGTCAATTTCGACACCAACCCGAAAAAAACAAATCGTTAATTTCTTTCAAATTTCAGTAAAGTGTTTAAGACATAAATGTTATGTGAATGATATAAAAAAAGGTTTAAAAGTCAAGAAATGGAGTTTTTTTAATACTTTTTTTCAATTCTACTTACTTTTGTTTGTTGTTGCGAAAAGAGATGGTTTACTTTATTTATACATTTATACTAGCCAGATATACCCGATGTTACGCGGGAATTTATTTTTTACATATTTTTTTAAAGGATTTTATTTTATTTATTCTTATTTTAAAATTCTAAAATAAAATATTTATTTTTTATAAATTATATTTAAGCTTTATGCCAAGAAAGTTCATGAAGCAACATGTTGCAACAACAACAATTACCTTACATTATTATAAATGATTTTTTTTTACTATAAAATACAAAATAGTAATTAAAAAAATGTCATCATTGATGTGCTTTTTTTTTCTTAAAATACGAAAAATTTGATACAATTTGATAATAAAATGAGAAAAGTTTATTTCTATGATATAAATTGTTTAAATGTCTAGTTGATTTAAATTGGAGGCAGATGGAGCCTCCGTATATGAAAACAGACATTGGTTTGAATCTAAGAATCAATCAATGTTTGTCTAAATTAAATAAAATGTGAATAAATAAGGATATTTTGACTGACAAACTAAGAAATTATTCGCACTCGAAACTTTATCACTTGTGCACTTCAATTTTATATAATATACAAAAACAAAAAGCATTGAAAAGCTTTTGCAACATATGCTTTTTGTTTTTGTAAAAGCTGTTTATTTTGCATTTGCAACGATGCAACAAGATCGTGAACTGCCCTAGTATGTTATGTATACCCAGTGGACAATTGCAGGAGTCCGAAGGCCTTTTTGCAGTCCTGCGTTAGGTTTTTGATAGGCCTTCCACACCACTCCTTGCAAACACAATTTTATTTCTTGTATGAAAAGGGAAAATTTGTCAGTACTTCCGCACTCGCTTTGTTAAAAAGTCCTTCTAAAAGCGCTTCTTTGTAAATGCATTCAAAAGTTATTAATTATTATATACTGCATTGTACCTCTTTAACGACGCTTTATTAATTATTTTTTCTGGAACAGCTAGTTCAACTCCATTATTTAATAAAAACAGAGTTCCTTTTAAGCATCGACATTTTTTTAAACTTTATAGTATGCAAGTAATCAATAATCCTTTTAAGCATATTGAATTGTTTGTTCTATAATAAAAATTAAACCGTAAGATCAATAAACAAAAACAGCATTTTCAACTCACAAACACATCACAGAGAAATAACGAAAACGTCTTGCCTTCCTTTTAACAGGTAGACCTTATAGAAGCCCTCATCGCTGCAGTGATGATGTGATGTGATGATGTGAGGTGTATTGACGACAAAAGAAGCAGTTAATACATGCCTTCTTTTCAAGAGGCCTGACTGAATTGCTCACTGGGTAGATATATGTAGATGTCAATCCATACTTGCTCGTTGGCTTGGCTTGTTGAGACTTATTTTATCGTTCAGAAAGTTGAAAAGCTTGAAACGATCGGCAAAAGATTGTAAGCTCGCAATTATGCAATTAATTAAATTTAAAGCAAGTATCCAAAAAATTCAATGAGCTTGTATAGAGAAAGCTTAAGCGTAATAGAACTTTTAAGGGTTCTGTGGACTCCGTGGTTAGCAGTTTTAGGGGTTAGCTGATTTCGGAATTTATGTCAAAATTAAAAATTCAATAAGGTGGATAGAGTTGCCACCTAGATTTTTTTGTATGTTTGCGAGATCTTGTAATTTTGAAATTCTGACAACGGATTTGATTTCGAATCTAATGTCACAGTTTTAAAATTTAAGATAGAGGCTAAGGTTTGCCACTTAGTAAAATGTATTTTTAAGAGTTTTAAACATCATTTAACAGTATTTGAGGGTCGCTGATTTCGAATCTGAAATCAGAATTTGAAAATTCAATATGTTGGATAGGGCTGCCAGCCATTTTTTTATTTTTTCGAATTCGGTGCTGGCACGAACACTAGGTAAAAATGGGTCGCTGAATCCAAATCCGTTGTCAGAATTTGAAAGTGAAGTAATTTTTGTATAATAGGGCTGCCACCTAATAATATGCATTTTTAAAAGTCTTAAACATCATTTAACAGTGTTATCTCTGATTTCGAATCTAATTTCAGAATTGTAAAATTCAATAAGTTGAATGGGGTTGCCACCTAATTATTTATATTTTATGTACAACACTCTGTTTTCACCCATCGTGGCTTGGTTCATATTAAGTTCAAACCAACCGACAATGCCATTCCAATCGACTCCATCAACAAGTTGAACGATGCTGCTGGGTCGCTATCAAATAATAACCTCAGCAATGACAACATCGAGAACAATATCAATAACAACAACTATAGCAGAAACAACAACAACATTAACACTGAGGATGTTTGCTTATTTCGTGCTCATATGGAACCGCAATAACTCCAGTTTACTCTCGCTGCATAATAAGCTTGTTGTTTAACCATGTTGTTTAAACATTATTGGCTGACCATGCGTTTTTCTTTTTTATATATGTTTATGCATCAAACTATAATATATAATATTTTTATGTTTCGCTATTAATTGTTATATTTTTTCGCTAAATTTTTTAATCTTTTCTATGTTTATGTTTTAAACTTTAATGTTTAATACTTTTCATGTTTTTTGTTTTGTTGTTAACTGTTATATACTCTTCCCTTAATTTTTTAATATTTTCTATTACTAAAAACTATACTATAATTGCACAGGTAGGTAAATACAATATAACATATGAATTCTTTAAATAACATTAATAGGTGTTCCACTGACAATGCATATGCTTTAATTCGTGTTCTATGTCAACAAAAAAATGGTTTAAATGTCTGTCACATTAATGCACAAAGTCTCTTAAGGAAAATTGATGAGTTCATATTCATCTTTGAAAATTTAAATGTACATGTGATATGTGTCTCGGAAACGTGGTTCAATATTGACATGCTCGACACTTTACTTACTGTTAATGGCTATAGAATATTCAGGGCTGATCGTCTTAGTCATGCTGGAGGTGTTGCTGTGTTTGTAAGAAACGAAATTTCGTGCAAGTTGAATTGTAAGTCTCAAATTGGTAGTTCTATAGAATATTTGTTCGTGGATGTCTTTTATGGCACTGAAAACTTACTTATTGGCACTGTATACAGACCAAATCGTTATGTTGATTTATCTTCATTTTTGGAAACATTTCAATGTTTGTCCTTGTCCTATACTAATATTTTAATCGCTGGTGACTTCAATAGCAACCTTTTTTCTGATGATAGTTTGATTAGCGAAATGATTTCTATAGGCTTATATTCTGCTAATACTTCCTAACCAACACATTTTTCACAGAATTCTAATACTTTACTTGACCTTTATCTTTTAAATGACTTATCAAAACTCTTACTTTATGATCAACTTTCTTGTCCTGTATTTTCAAAACATGACTTAATTTTTTTAACATATGACTTTAAAATGTGCAATGAACCCATTAATTTTAGGTTCAGAGATTTTAAAAATATTGATTATATTCAACTTGCATCTGAACTTGATTTGATTAACTGGAATTCAATATACTATACTTCTTCCATCGACGAACAAGTGGCTACATTAAACAGCGGCTTAAGTTATTTATACAATAAGTTCGTCCCTATTAAAACAAAAAAAGCTAAGCCAAGTGATCGTCCTTGGTTTAACTCAAATATAAAATTACTGATTGAACAATGAAACTTTGCTTTTAATCGCTGGAAACGCTTCAAAACTCCTTAACTACACATCCGATTTAAGCAATTAAGAAACAAAGTTGCTAGTGCCATTAAAGCAGAAAAAGTAAAGTTTTACGAAAATAAATTCAGTAATGCAGTTAACAGTCAGCAGACCTGGAACTTAATACGCGACATTGGTATCAGTAAAAAAAAAAACAAATTTATCAAATGAAATAAATGTTGAAGAGCTCAACAATAATTTCGTTAATATTCCCATGCCTGTGATACAAAGCAATGTCTATGAATATTCAACCAGTGGTAATAACTGTGATATTAGTTTTAGTTTTAGTTGTATTGACGAAGTTGATGTTTTAGGTAGTTTTTTGTCCATTAAATCGAGCTCTGTAGGTTTTGATGAAATACATCCAATGTTTTTAAAAGCGTTGCTTCCTAAGCTTTTGCCAATTATTACTTTTGTTTTTAATTCGATCTTAACTCAATCAATTTATCCATCTTGTTGGAAGAAAGCTAAAATTATTCCTGTCACTAAAACAGCCAATGAATATAGGCCAATCGCTATTTTACCGTTTATCTCTAAAGTTTTCGAGCGGTTGATGTACAAGCAATTAAACAAGTATTTCTGTGATAATAGTCTCTTTACTGATCGTCAATCTGGCTACAGACCAAAAATAAGTTGCATAACAGCACTAATAGATGTAACGGAAGACATAAGAGTTAATCTTGATGCCAACAAAGCCACTTTACTAACCCTTCCTGACCATTCAAAAGCATTTGACACAGTTGATCATGGTATTTTGTGTTCTAAGTTAGTGAATATGTATGGTTGTTCGTTGTCTGCGTCTCGCTTAGTTTCGTCCTATTTAACCGGCCGCTCTCAAGCTGTGTCTGTAAATAATGTAACGTCTCAATTCATCGCAGAAAAAAGAGGGGTGCCCCAAGGTTCTCTGTTAGGTCCCTTGTTGTTTTCTATTTATATAAACGACTTGCCTAGTGTGTTTAGGTTTTGTAAGATACATATTTACGCTGATGATGTTCAACTGTATGCAGGTTGTAACTTGAATTAAATCGATAGTTGTGTTACTAATATTAATGCTGACCTAAGTAACATAAATGACTGGGCTCATAAAAATGGACTCTGCTTAAATGCAAGGAAATCAAAATGCATTGTCATCTACAAAAAGGAAATTGACATGTTTCCTGTTCCTGCGTTAACTTTAAATGGATCAAGAATAGATTTTTGTGATACGGTCAAAAACCTTGGCATAATATTTAACAAACACCTGTCTTGGAATGAACACATTAACTGCACAATCGGTAAAATCTACGGTATGCTTCGTTCCCTTTGGGCAACTCAGTACTTCACTCCACAAAAAATAAGGGCTCTTTTAGCAAAAACCTACCTAATTCCTACGCTTCTTTATGGTTGTGAACTATTTGCTAACTGTGACACACTGGGTAGACGAAAACTTAACGTTGCCTATAACGATATAGCCCGTTATATCTTCGGACTCAGACGATTCGATCACATTTCCATGTTTTTTTGGCAAATCTTTAATTTGTCTTTCGATAACCTATTAAAACTAAGAACACTTGTGCTGTTACATAAAATAATTGTTAACAAAGAACCCACGTATTTATATGCACGATTACGCTTCCTTAGATCAAATAGATCAAATCAGTTAATACAGTTAAAGCATTCTCAATTATGTTCGGAAAGACAATTTTATATATGTTCAATCCGTTTGTGGAACTCTCTACCTAATTATATTAGATCTATAACCAATCCTGTGCAATTTAAGGTTAAACTTTATGCTTATTTCTCCACTTTATAATTATTTCCTTTTTCTCCAATTATTCAGTTGTTAAGTCTTAATTTAAACTGGCTTTGGCCAAAGGAGTGTCAAATAAATTGTTTAAACTTGTTCTTGTAATTTTATATTAATTTGAATTAATTAATTTTATCTTGTTTTTATATATTCTAAATGTTCTATCTAAATTAATTATAAATAAATCTCTTAAATAAATAAATCTCTTAAATAAATGTCTTAAAGCCAAGCCTAATTATGTCTTATGCTACAATAAAATATTTATCTTTTTGTATTAGAAACGAAATGTTAAATTAATTAATAAATAAACACGAGGTAAAATGGGTTAAATGATGTTTAAAACTTTTAAAAATACATATTATGTAGCAACCCTATTATAAAAACATTACATAATTTGAAATTCTGACAATGGATTTAGTGACCCATCACCGAATTCGTAAAAATAAAAAAATTAGGTGGCAACCCTATCCACCATACTGAATTTAAAATTCTGAAATTAAGACTAATTTAAGACTGTTAAATGATGTTTAAAACAATTAAAAATACATTTTGCTTTACTAGGTTGCAATACATTTTACTAGGTGGCAATACTGTGGTAAAAATTGAGGTGTCAACCCTAACCTCCATCTTAAATTTTAAAACTGTGACATTAGATTCAAAATCAAATCCGTTGTCAGAATTTCCAAATTGCAAGTATTCGCTTAAATACAAAAAAATCTAGGTGGCAACTCTATCCGCCATCTTGAATTTTGAATTTTGACATCAATTCCGAAATCAGCTACCCCCTAAAACTGCCAACCACGGAGTCCAAAGAACCCTTAAAAGTAAACCTAATACGCTTAAGGTTTACGTACACAAGCTCATTGAAGTTTTTGGATACTTGCCTTCAATTTCAAGCTTTTCAAGCTTTTGCCGAAGTCATCAAGTTTTCCTTTAATTAGGACTTCGCACCTTTCGCTTGTAAGCTAGCAAACTTGCAAGTCGCAAGCTGTCTTGGGCTTATTTATATTCAAGTTTAAGTTATACTTGATTGGAAATAATCAAGCTCAAGCAAGCTTGAACTTGTTTTTTAGACATCAAGTACACTAAGCGAAAAATTACATTTTAAAATCAAGTCTGACCGTTTTCAATATAAAAATGTTAATTTTTGATTTATCGTTTTTATTTTAAAACTGTTCATTTTCAAAACATAAAAGCATTTTTAATTTTAAGCTGAAACAGATACAGAAAAAATAACAACGCCATTTTGTTTTTTTCGTCGCGTCGCGTTGTTTAGTGCGAAATAAAATTAAATTGTCATTTTTAAAAATGGAATATTGTGATAAAAAATGGCTGGCTTTGGATGGTGAGGCAGCTGATTTTAGTCCTCACATCACTCGATTATCTAAATCTCCACTAGAGGAATGCTCATTCCAAGAAGTGGATGCCAGTGAGAATGATGAAAAACTCGGGGAACTCCTAAAGGAATTTGATATGGAGTGCATAAAGTAGCTCTTGATGGGTTAGTGAAAGTTAGTGTTATGTTAAAACATATGTGAAATTGAAATATATTTAATTAACTACTTTCTATTTTATATAATAACTTAATAATTAATAAAAAGAGAATTAAAAATTAAAAATTTTTGTCTAATTTCAATGTTATATCGCGAATAAGGCTATAAAAAGGTTTGAAAGAACAATTAATTTTAAATCATAATTTTACGTTTTTGAAATAAAAATAAAACATTTTCTAAACAAAAATGTGTGTTTTCATATCAAAAATGTGCTTTTTTAAATCAAAAATGTGCATTTTTAAATCAAAATTATGTATTTTTAAATCAAAATTATGTATTATAAAATCAAAAATGATCAACTTTTAAACAAAATTTTCTATTTTTAGATTGAAAATAAAACAATATTAAACTTAAAATGATCCATTTTTGAAATAAAAGTGAAAATGGTTTTTAAAAATGAAAATATCGTAGTTGATTAAAAAATTTTCAACTTTACCCTACATTTGTTGCTGTTTAGTTTTGATTTAAAGTTGGAATTTTTGATTTTACGTTGTTTTTATTCTCGATGTAGGCTTGTGTAGTTCTCTGGTATACATAATATTCTTTCAATTGTAATGATAAATTTTTTAAAATACTTAAAATACTATTTGGTACCAAAAACCTTTAATTAATGGTTTTTTTAATTCAAAATCAAGTCTTGTGGAATTTACACGCAACAACAAAATTTTGTAATCTGGAAGAAGTTCTCAGAAAATGTTTTAAAAAAAAAAAAAATTGATTAAAACAACATTTGGTTAAAAGATTAATTTATAAATTTATTTAAATAATTTTTATATATTCATAAAATTAATTTGTCTAACTTTACAATTAGTTTGTAATAATAATTATTATAATTATATTTTTTAATATACAATGCGTTTACAACAGTTAACAGAGTAGCAAAAACTTTGACAAAATGGTGAAATTGCACATTTATAGATCAATATTCAAAAGATTAACTTCAGTAGAGATGAAGCAAAAAGTTATGTTTATGATAGATAAAAGTTTGATAAAGGTAAAGATAAGGATGGAATATAGAGGTTCAACTTGGGTATAAATAGCAAATAGAAAAATAGAAGAAATGAAAGAGGAAAAGGCGTTTTTGTAAAAAATAAGAAAATCAAAATAAATAAAAACAAAATCATAGGGAAAATAAGAAAATAATCAAAACAAAAAGTATTACAAAAATAATATTTTGAACTTAAAATAGAACATAATGAATGCTACATAGATATAATAAAAAGACACTGGAAAGAGCATTGAGAGGAAACGTATGAAAAATAGAAAACAAAAAATACAAACATAAAATAAAATAAAAAATAAAATAAAATACAGCTAAATTGTATAAAATAAAATAAAATAAAATAAAATTAAATAGTATAAAAATAATATATAATAAAAAAAAGAAAAAATAAAAGTTTTTAATTATGCGTGAGTTAATAACAAAAATTATATAAAAAAATTAAAAACTAAAAAATATAAAAATAAGAAAAGAACTTAAAATCTTACGAAAAGATATGAGAATAGTAAAAAAACTAAAAATCTTAAGAATAGAAAAGAGATTAATAGGAAAAAAATATAAAAGAAAGTTAAAAAAAATTAAGGAAGAGTAAATAGAATATTGAGAAATAAAAGTTTGAAAAAAGGATGTAAAAGTAAAAATAGATAGTATATATAAAAAGTAAAGTAAACTAAAAATAAAGTAATGGAAAAGAAGTTGAAATTAATTAAATTTAGTTTAATTTAATGGAAAGAATTAAAAAACAGTGGAGGAAAATTAACACAGAAACTTAGGAGAAGGAGAAAACTATAAAAATTAAAGTGGTTAGTTCGGTAGTTTGAAGTATTTTGTTCAAATATATTTATTTTACAGAAAAATTCAAATAAGGAAATTGAATGTTTTTTACATAAAATTATTATTTTTTAGAATTTTTTTTTTTTGGTTTTTGGATTATGAAATTTATTCCTCGTGAGGTACTTAAAGAAGTTGAGTTTAAATTAAGTCTTTTCAAATGTGTTTTTTAAAAAACAGCTTTCTTTTTATGTATAATGAACATGCACTTTTTTAATTGCTATGATATAATTTTTAAAATACTAAAAATATTATTTTTAAAAAATTTTTTTAACTGCAACTTTAGTTAACGCTGGAACATTAATCAGAAGAATGTTCTTGAATAATAACAAAGTGACGAACTTTTATAATTTTGTACCTGTTTATTTTAAAATTAATTTCTTTTTAACTTTGTTAAACAACAATGAATTTTATATTTTCGGATGATATGATAAGCGAGGAAAATTTTAAAGTAGCCAGTGGTTTTCAAAAATTTTTCGTGAAAAATGCGTTCAAAATATTTTTTGCACTCGAGTTTTGAAAACTATTTTGATTCTTTCAGCCGCTTATGAACCTTGTCAATCTTCCAAACAGGTTTTACCGTGTTCTTAGAACATATAAGAATTCTTTCAACATATTCTTAGAACAACTCAACCTAATAAAAAATGTTTGAATTTTGCACCGAACTACCCCCCTAAAGAAAAGAAGAAGAGAAAGCAGAAGAATAAAAGTAGAAACAATGATAGAGGACGAGAGAGTTCAATGTAGAGGATAGGCTTCAAAGTAAATAAAAAATTTTAAAACCACAAAAGTAAGAGAGGCAAAAATTTATGTCGATATTTTTGCAGGCAACTTATTTTTTAGAGGCTTAAAAAAATTACTCCAGTTGAAAAAAAGAAAGAAATAACTAGACAGCAATAAATAGATAAAGAAAGAAAAATATAGATAAAATATTTAAATTTTAAATAAAAATAATAAAATAAATAAAATAAAGAGAAAGAAATAGCTAGACAGCCTTAGATAAATAAAGAAAGAAAAAGATAGATAAATTTATTAAATTTTAAATGAATAAAAATAAAAATTAAAAAGAAAAGAGAGAGAGAAAAAGTTTTTGAATGAAAAGTAAATAAAATTTTAAAAGAAGGTTTGCTGAAAAAACAGGAAGAGGACAGAAGAACATTATAAGAAATAGAAGAAAAAGACAGGAAAAAAGTTGGCATAGAAAAGAAATTAAAATTGTGGAGAACATTAGATAGAAGACAGATCAATTTTTTGTAGATAATCATGCATAAAAGGTATTTATAAATAAACAAAACAATTTTAAGCAAACATAAAGGCAGTTATTTAAAACAACCAATCCATAAAAGTTTAAAACAGCAAAATATTTAGAATACTAAAAGAAATATTAAGATAATGTGCGTAAAATGTAACTAATTAATAAATAAAAAGCTTGAATAATTTTGATAGCAATCGAAATGAATACACAAGCAAGTAATAAACGAAATGAGTAATAATTATTTTTATATAATTTTAAAATTTAATAAAAGTTTATATAATTGCAATAAAAATTTAGTAGTAAGAAAGTATATAAAAATCGGTATAAAAATTAATAAAAATAAAATAAAATTTATTTATAAAATTATAAAATTTATAAAATTTAAAAATAAAATTTATATACGAGTTTCAGAAATTTTGCTAATTTGTATGTATAAAATTTTATAAAAATTTAAAAAATTGTAATAATAATTTAATTTTTTAAAAAATTGTATATAAAATCGGTATAAAAATTAATGCAAAAAAAAAAACTTATGCACGTGCTTCAGAAACTATGCTAATTTATATGTTTCAAATTTTAAAAAGTTTATATAATTGTAATAATAATTTAATTGAATTTCTTATTGCAAGAACATGATAAGCTACATAAAAATTTTTTTGAAATAATCGACTCTAAAGTTTTAAAAAAATGTATTTTTGTATGAAGAAATGGAATTGAATACGGAAACTTTTACAAAAAGGTTAGGAAATTAATAAGAAATTACCAAAATCTCTTCAGTGGTTGTTAGTAATGCATTGACTAATGTATTCAATAAAAAAAATTGATTTTTTAGGATATGTAGCTTTTCACGTTATTGCAATAAGCCCTTCAATTGTAAAAAAGATTATATAAAAATCGGTATAAAAATGAATGGAAAAAACAAAATAACTTATGCACGTGTTTAAAAGACTTTGCAAATTTTCTGAAAACGAAATGCTTTGATATTTCTTAAATACATATTTCTAAAGGACAAACTATAAGGTCTCGTGATAAAAATGTTGCTACTGTTGCACTCAACTGACAGAAATCATGTTGTTGCTGATGAAAAACATGATGAAATGTCATGTCAACTACATGCAAAAATATATATAAAAGCTATATATACTTATTATAATTTATGTTTAAGTTTGTTGCACTGAGCTGCTACTGCTGCTACTGTTGTTGTTTTTGTTGTTGTTGTTGCCATTGCTACTGCCACATATTCTAATCATCACATTCACGCACAACTGGATGCAGAACAATAGAAGCACCATTGCAGCCCGTACGTTCCGAGATGAAATCGTGGAAATTACTTTCTAGAGCCCACATAAATCTTTTGTGTCCAGGCAGCACCTGTTTGGATGATAAACAAAAACAAGACACAAGATTGAAAAAGCAAATTAGACATGATGCACAATGTACATTTCTTTGAGTTTGAGTCGCTAGCCAAGGCAACACTGTTACACGGTTAAAAATATCGGACTAAATTTTAAACTTTTTTGGACAACACCAAAAATAGATTACTTTTTAATCCAAGGAAAAGTTTAAAATTTTTCAATCCAAAAAAAATTATTTTTCAATCCGCAAAAAGTTCAAAAAAAGCAATATAAATATCAACTTAAAATAAAGAACTTTTCTGACCAGTTCATGATTTGAACACACGTCCTCTGTTGTGCTGGTCCAAAACCTTATCCACTCGTCCAGTTCAGGAGTTAAGAAAGTTAGGTACGCTTGTTTTGCATCATAACGAATGCAAGTAAGCTTGCAGTAAGCAAGCAAGCGAGCAGAAGCGTGGGTTCGAGACCCAGCTAAATTAAAGTAATATAAAAAATTATTCTAACTAGTTAGTGATTTGAACACATGTCCTCTGATGTGCTGGTTCAATATCTTATACACCCGTCCAACTCAGTTTCGCTTATTTTGCATCATTACGAATGCAATTAAGTTCTTTGCAGGAACGTGGTTTTGAGACCCAGCTAAATTAAACTAATGTTGGGATTAAAAAATTGTACTTTTTGCTTTAAAAATTCCTTTAAACCAAAGTTTGGATTAAAAAGTAGTCCAAAATTTTTAACAGTGTAGAGTAACGTTGCTGTGTTGCATAAGTTTGCATTATTGTTATGTTGCATTATTAGGAAAAAGGGCAAAGCTAGCCATATGTTGAAAAAAAGCAACATGGTTGTTTAGCTTTAAGTTGTATGATTTGTTGTTTTTTCAATAAATACTACCATTAAATAATGTCATTTAATATCTTTGAACTCTTGACCAAACTTAGCTGTAGTCGAAGAAATATGATGATAATTGCCTAGCTTTTCTTTTATCATGGTGCTAACTTTTTAAGGCGCTTATCTCGTTTTTTGAAGCGAAGCTTTTTACGCCTCGTTTTGTGATTTGCTTGAGTGAAATCTGAAAAACGACACTTTTTTCCATACACCTTTTTCTTAGAATTGTTGTTGTTTTTTTACTTGCGTCTATTACAACAAGAGAATATTTATAGGGGGCATCCCCTGAGCGTTGGTTCAGTCTAAAAAAAAAACAATAAAAAAAAAAAATAAAATTAAAAACATCTCTTCGCGAGCGTGAGGATCGAACTCTCGCCTTCCGACCGAGAGAACGACACATTAACCACTACTCCAAACCAACCATCCCTAATGCGGTGTGATTCATTCATTATTAACTGAAGCTCTGTAGATGACACAAATTTATTAAAGGGATTGTTCATTAGGTGCCCTACATATTCTATTGTGAATGCGTGAAGCTATAATGCAGCAGACAAGGTTGCCAGTAATGCAGGAAAAATCCCATTCGTGGTAATTTTTAATTGGTCTTGGGAATTTTTTTTTGGAAATTCCCATGGTATTTTTTAATCCAGCGTGGTATTTTTTAATTGCATGGGAATTCGGGAATCTTCTTCTTAAAAATTCTTTTTCACTTTTATTAAAATTTAATAATGGTATTGGATGAACGACGTTAGCGTAAAGCTATAAGCTTACGCTGTACATTTCTTCGAACCTACCTTTAAGAAAAACGATTAAATAACTTATTTGTTTTAATAACAAGTTTCCATCACAAAATTGCATGTAAACTTAGTAGACATTTTTTGACATATAGCAATACTATCCTGATTATTATTTTTTTGCAAGCGTAAAGTTTAAAAAAATTATTTTAAAATGCCTAAAATACCATGGCGAAAAAAAGTAGTTTCGATATAAATGAGTATAAAGAAAATGAATGAAACACTGTGACTCGACACCTACTAAAACGGCTGTAGAAGTGAAAATACAATGTTCAGTTGCTTTTTGACAAGACGTAATGTAAAGCAACGTAGAAATCTGAAATTCACGGATCTATACGTTACGTTACGTTTATTAAAACCACTTGTATAAGAAAGCATTGTTTCAAACAATAAGTGAAAGAACGCACTGCTCAACTGACATTAGATCACATTACGTTACTTCTATTATAATTGGGCATTAACGTCAGAAAGACTATACTTTTGAAATATAAAAAAAATCAGTTTCATAAAAATTGTAAGCCTTAAAAAATGCTGTTTTGATAAATATAATTTGCGATTGACAAGCTATCAAATATTTGCACAACAAGATTAGGACAACTATTGATGTAAAATTTGCTAGAAATATCGATGACATTACATCTATATAATATACGTTTGATATTTTAGATATTAAAACCCAACTATTTCATTAACATTTACAAAAATAATTAAAAATTAATGTAAAATAATAATGTAAGGTGATAAAATTGACTGGTGGGAAATTATTTTTTAAGTTAACATTAGGTATTTAAAATTTTTCAATTTAAAATTTTTTTTATTAAAAAAACCATTAAATTATGAAACATATAAAACTGCGAAAAAGCTTCGCTTCTCTCGTGTGTCCAGCACGCGTCTGTTTTTTTTAAAATTACGTTTGAAGAAACTATTTATTTCCGATATTTTGGAAAATTAGTTTCATTATAAGAATATAACTCTGATCAAAACACTTCATACAAAAACTGTTTATTTGAGACAAAGGAATTACTACTTGAACATTAAAATAAAAAACCGTTTTTAGATAGCAATTTTGGGATTAAGGACTATTATCATCAGTTTCTATCTGCTATCACAGATTAAAAATTCAGAATGGAACCTTTTAGTTTAGGGCAAGTTTTAATATGTGGATGATAAACATCACAAAAGGTAAGTAGAATTCTTACATTCATAAAAAATCACGATATTTTGCACTTCAGCCCAAACTTAGGTACCAAGGACGATAGAGTGGAACTTGAGCATAGTACCGTTCTATTAAACACATAAAAATTGAATGAACAAAAATGTGCAGTGAAACCTTTTCAACTTCTATATTTTTTTGTTTTAGAATTTTTTTTTTAACTGAGTATTTTATTTCAAGACCATTTTACGGTATGAAAGACGATAGATAGCAATTTTGGGATTAAGGACTAAATTCATCTTTTTTTCCTTAACTATCATATATCTGAAATCCAGGATGGAACTATTTGTTTTGGGACAAGTTTTGGGGTGTGGAATTCTTACTTTCATAAAAAAATCATGATTTTTTGCTTTTCATCCCAAAATTTAGGTACCAAGGACGATAGAGCGGGACTTGATCATAGTGGTATTCGATTTTTCACATAAAAATAAATTTTTGAACAAAAATGCAGAGTAAAACCATTTTGTCTTCTATAGTTTTTTTCGTTTTAAAAATATTACTTTTTCTGAACTGATTATTTTACTTTTATCATCACTATTATCATCAGTTTACTATCTGCTATCACATATCAAAAATTTAGGATGGAAGCTCTTAGTTTGGGGAAAGTTTTAGGGTGTGGAATTCTTACTTTCATAAAAAAATAAATTTAGGTACCAAGGACAATAGAGCGGGACTGGAGCATAGTGCCGTTCGATTAAAAACATAAAAATAAATTTTTGAACAAAAATGTAGAGTGGACCTTCTTGAGTTGTTTTTTATTTAAAAATTTTTTGTACTGAACTGAGTGTTTTACTTCAAGACCATTTTATAGTATGAAAGACGATAGATAGCAATTTTGGGATTATGGACTAAATCATCAATTTGTCATTAGCTATCATATATTTGAAATCCAGGATGGAACTGTTTCTTTTAGAACAGGTTTTGAGGTGTGGAATTCTTACTTTCATAAAAAAATCACAATTTTTTGCTTTTCATCCCAAAATTTAGGTACCAAGGACGGTAGAGCGGGACTTGATCATAGTAGCATTCGATTTTCCACACAAAAATACATTTTATAACAAAAATGAAGAGTGTTACCTTTTTGCCTTCTATAGTTTTTTCGCTTTAAAAATGCATTTTTTTCTGAACTTATTATTTTACTTAGAGACCATTTTACGGTATGAAGATCGATAAATCTGTGGTCACAAGGAATAACGAGTAAACTCAGAGTATCGTAAAAAACGATATTTTAATTGCACGAACTACGACCCATTTTTTTGAAATATATAAACCGTTGCAAACAAAATACATGCAGACTCAAGTGATTATCAATTCTGGGCAAAAATGGATATATGCATACTTCCAAAAATTGGCAATAATTTCCATATCGGTTTTTTACGATATTTTGAATTTAGTCATTATTCCTTGTGACCACAGAAATAGCAATTTTGGGATTAAGGATTAAAACCATTGGCTTGCCATCAGCTATTACATATCCAAAATTCAGGATGGAACTATTGGTTTTGGTACAAGTTTTGTGGTGTGGACTTCTTATAGCGCATTTTTTTCTGAAAAAAAATTCTAACCTCACAGAATGCAATGTTCTTTAGGCCTTTTCCACACTTGGTCAACGCAATTCCAACACAACTTCAACGCAACAGCGAAAAAGTTGAAAAGCAATGCAACTATAAGCCGAATGCTTTCAGACTTGCTTCAAAAGTCATGCAACATATAATTATTGTTATTATATAATAACTCATGTTTTTCGACTTCTTGCACTAATTTAATATTTAACACTTGCTCATTCATCTAGCAAACTATTTCTACTTCTTTTAGATTCTATTAGGAACTAATTAATTAGCTTATTCACCTTGATTAATATAAAGCCTACTGCACTACAAATACTTGAATTCACAAAACAAACAAACTGATGCAACAAGTCGCCGATGAAAATTGCGGAAAGCCGCGTTGCGTTGAACAGGTTGAGAACGTGTCGAGAACTTGTTGCGTGCAAGTTGCTTAATCTGAAGGTTCCAGTATAAATACACAGGCTAGCAACTTGAGTTGGAGTTGCGTTGACCAAGTGTGGAAAAGGCCTTAGATTCTGACCTGAATTTACAGAATGTTGACCTCTTTTGAGATGAGAAAAGAACGGAAAAATGCAAGTTTTTTTTCATTTGATATTGGCTGCACTGTTTTGAATTCCGATGTATTTAAGATTGAGGTTATGTAAGTGTCGACTGAATGAAGTTATTAGCAAATATTCATCTAGCTGTTCAGTTTTATTAAAACTAACCACTTAAGTCAAAATTTAATTGAATTCAATTTCAAAAACTTTTCAAAATTGCAACTTTTTGCTTCTCACAATTGTCACAGCACATAATACTAATGTCAAAATTATTTTCGTGTTGTTTTTATGTTGGTATTACTAGAGAGCAGAATGCAGAACCGCCAAATTTTACAGATCAGAAAATTTTGCATTTGTTATACTTTTGAGGTCAACATTTTTTTTTAGAAAATAACGAAAAAAATGCAGAACTCGTGAAGAGGTCAGAAAAAATGCATAATTTTTTTCCAGAAAAGAATGCGCTATTAGTTTCATACAAATATCACGACTTTTTGGACTTCAGCCCAAATTAAGGTACCAAGGACGATAGAACGCGACTTGAGCATAGTGCCATTTTATGAAGCACATCAAATTAAATTTTTAAAAAAAAACTTAGAATGAAACCTTTTTTAGTTTCTATAATTTTTTTTCGTTTATAATAAAAAAAATGTTTTTTTCTGAACTGAGTATTTTATTTCAAGACCATTTTACGGTATAAAGGGAAAGAGAAAGCAATTTTGGGATTAAGGACTAAAATGATCAGTTTTTCATCAGCTATCATATATCTCAAATACAGGATGGAACTTTTTGTTTTGGGGAAAGTTTTGGGGTGTGCAATCCTCACTCTCATACAAAAATCACGATTTTTTGCACTTAAGCCCAAATTTAGGTACCAAGGACGATAGAACGCGACTTGAGCATAGTGCCATTTTATGAAGCACATCAAATTACATTTTAAAAAAAAAACTTAGAATGAAACCTTTTTTAGTTTCTATAATTTTTTTTTCGTTTATAATAAAAAAAATGTTTTTTCTGAACTGAGTATTTTATTTCAAGACCATTTTACGGTATGAAGGACAAGAGATAGCAATTTTGGGATTAAGGACAAAAATGATCAGTTTTTCATCAGCTATCGTATATCCCAAATACAGGATGGAATTTTTTGTTTTGGGAAAAGTTTTGGGGTGTGCAATTCTTACTTTCATACAAAAATCACGATTTTTTGCACTTAGGCCCAAATTTAGGTACCAAGGGCGGGACTTGAGCATAGAGCCATTCGATTTGGCACATCAAAATACATTTCTGCCCAAAAACGCAGGATGGAATCTTTTAATTTTCCATAATTTTTTAGTTTTTAGAAACAAAAAAAATTTACCTGAACTAAGTTTTAGAGTTCGAAGCCGTATATACGAAGGACGATTGAGAGCAATTCGGAGAAGAGGCGACAATTTATTATATAAATGTACATTTTTGCTAAAAAATTCATGTTGAACTCAATTTTATAACTGCGGCGAATTCAATATTTAGATATGATTTGCGACGAATTCGGAAAAACTTAGGCTAAAGATTTTGGGCTATATTCACAAAGTTTTTTGAATGCCGTTTTATATATAATGAGTTCGCTTTGAAATTTTAGACGTATTCATAAGCTAAATTTTTTATAAAAAAATTCACATTTTGCAAGTTTTTTTTTAAATGTCGTCCTACTAGATTGGGAAAATTGCACTGTGTGGAAAAAAGTTTTATGCTGCATGAAGTAGCTTTTTTAAAATAAGTTACTTATTTCGCTTTCCTAAAAAGGTTGATACGTCGAGATAACTGGTTTCGTTATATCTCCAAAGATACTAAGCTTTAGCTAAATCTGGGCTCTCATCACGTATGACGAGAATCGTTTGACGATATTGTTTCAACGATACTTTAACGTAACCTTTAATTTTATGCATCGTCTAAACGATATCGTTTTGCTTGCTTCATATATGGCAAACAACTGTCAAATGGTATCGTCGAAACGATTGCTTGGCGCGATAGCTAATTTGGTATCGTATGGCTATTTTTCTGGTTGGAAATAATAAAAATAATTTTAAAATGTTGTGGGCGCTTGTTTGTTAAAGTGGTTCTTAACAAATAGATGGAATGTCGTTCCTGCACTATGTTTGCGACGTAATTGTGGCCCAGCTGCGGATGTTCATCAATAAAGTGTAGCAATATTTCCATTTACTTAGGTGTCGCTGCCGAATAATATATTTTCAAAACATTATCATCAAAATAACTTATTAAATATTCTTACATTTTACCTTAAATTTTCACTTTTTAAGCAAACAAATCCAAAAACATATTCTACACAAAAGTAAATATCACTTTTGGCACTGAATATATATTTTGCAGAGCCTTTCAAACTGTAGAAAACACAACGATAGACGAGACGATAGCGATGGACTTATATGAAGCAAACTAAGAACGATATCGTCGGATAGCATCGTTCAAACGATAGTCGTTTTAAAAGTTACGTGATGAGAGCCCTGAAATCTGCTTTTATGCTTACCTGCGTCGAGAGCCGACAGTCACCACCACGTTGCACATCTTGTAAGTTGGCCACCTTAAAGCACGTTCTCGAGTCCCACATGTAAATATCATTTTCACCCTTGTAGCGGAAGAAGAGATTGCTGCCTCCATCACCACCAAGCAGTACCATCTGCTTGCCATATGGCTTGGCACCAACATCGACTATCGAGCCCGCACCCTGGCCCACACGTAGATACTGACCCATTATCGAGTAGAGACGCGGTGAACTCAAGTAGGTGAAGAAAAGCGTAGAAGTGCCATCGGGTTTGGCGGAAAGCGCAAAGTACAGAACATCATTTGTGGGTGCGGTTGCCTTCGGCAGCACAACACGATAGGATTTGGCGCCAGCAATGTCGTACACAAGTATGCTGCGTGCACCAGCATCAGCTACATATCTGTGGAGAAAAAGGAATACAAAATTTATATGAATAATTGTGTTTATTTCTAAAAGCCGTGTAATAACAGTAACAAATTTGACTTTTGAGTACTGAAGCTATGGAAAATTATATTTAACGACAGTTTAAACCGGATTTTTCCTTTTTTTTTGGGCGATTTTTAATTTTTGGTTTTGGGCAAGATGTATTTATGAAGGTGGCAGAAGTAGGTGACATCTATCAAATCGGCACCGTAGCAATGTTAAAATTTTATAAAAATCAATATTGCCATATTTTGAACAAAAATCCAATGAAAAATCCTATGGTTTAATACTTTATCCTATTGGTTTGAGGAAAAAACACGAGTGCTATTTTTATTTCGTAATTTTGTTGTGAAGTGTGCCAATATTGTGATGGAAAAAAATAGAAAATATGCCGAAAACTGTGCGATCTGCCATAGTACTTGGAGCAAGAAAAACATGTTTTTGGAATAAAAATAGTAATATAGTACGTATTAGGGCGGGTCAAATTCTGGCTCAGCGAAATTCGTAAAATACATGTAATTTCAAGACTTTTTCTCCACTACAGCATATACAAATTCTGAAAAAAAGCTGTGCGGAAAGTCTTGAAATTACATGTATTTTACGAATTTCGCTGAGCCAGACCTCCAAAAAATTCGTCCATACAAATTGACCCGCCCTAATATGTATACTAAATAAAATAAAAGGCCACCAATCTACATTGCTTAACTTTATTACTATAAAAACATCTAAAATTTGACTGCTTCTGATGTTCCGTAACATAATCTTCTCTCCCGACTTCAAAACTCCCACTCAAAGAATTTGTCCCACAAAAAAGAAAATAATGGAAAGTGGCATCACTTGCACAAAAATTTTGAGATTGTTACGGTGCCGATTTGATAGACGTCACCTACTTCTGCCACCTTCATAAATACATCTTGGTTTTGGGCATGATTTAATTATTATAGGTTACCTCAAGGCATATTAACCAGATAGGATCGATACGGAGAGACTTTAAAAAGCACCCCTTATATTCTGTGCTTGTTTTGATTCCTTTTCGACAATACCTACAATTTCATGGTAGAAGAATACAGGTAGATGCACAAGATGAGAGCATACTGCCGGAAATGTCAAAACGAAGCAAAACTTTTCTTCTGATTCCATTCGCCACACAGCTGAATTTGACAAACATGGCAGTATGGAAAGAGAGCACAGTCAGCGCAATGTACAATTCTGTCAAAATCATGCCAAACGAAAAAAGGTGAGCTCACACTCATAGAGAATGTTCTCACGCGCCTTACGTTAGGTGGCGCATCGTATTAATTTTGACATATACAGTTAAGGTGGGAAGTGAGAAGGTGAAAAGTTACGTCAAGCAGCATTTTCAAAAATTTTAAAAATTTTGTGATTTATTTTGACGTCAATTTCATTGATTGTCATTTTCCTCTTGGTTCTCTTATGTTTCGGCGCAAATAAATTTTGTTTTATTTTGGTTGGATCTTCACTTTAACTAATTTATAATTTTTTTAGACTTACAAAGTCATAAATTTCGCGAAATTTAACAACAGAATCATGGTAGAACTAGTAAAGGTATATGCATTTCTGTCAGCTCTCTTTTTCTCATAGCCAGAATTGTCAAACTTAAGCATTTTGCTATTCTTGCCTATTTTTGCTTTCTTATCGCATTCTCATCGTTTTCAGATTTTGTATGAGCTGTCAACTTCGTTTTGACAGTTCCGGCAGTCTGTCTCTCCGAAATGCATATACCTTCTCTAATTCTACTATGCAACAGAATTGATTGACTGTTCTTGGCCTTCAAAATAAGGCGGTCTTAAAAAGTCGGTAGTAAGAAAAATCAGATACCTAGTGTCAAAACAACGCCGTTAATCTGCCTTTTTAAGGCGAGTAAGAACAGGGTCATAGTTGCTAGATGTAGTACTATTGTAGTTATACTTTAGTACTTGAGCATGCATAATTCTACACTACTATTTTGTATCATATATGTAGTTGCAAGAAATCAATAGGCACGATTCCGATTACCGGGGTACCAAGATTTGAAAATGCAGTTTTAAAGTACTCATTGAGAAAATAAGATATACGTAAGGAATTATCGATATATTGATTTAAAAATGTTTTTTTTAAATATCTATTCAAAAAACCTCTATATCTCTGCCAATAACCAATCGATCTTAAGTATTGATACGTTATTTGAAAGGGAATTAATATCTGTCAGAAAAAATGCAAACCATATATATTTTGTCAACATATATAATTTTATTAGAGATTTCATATTATATTTACTTTTTATAACTGATAAACCCGTTATTTTCTCCTAAAGTCGCGTTATTAATATGCAAAAAAATACCTTATTCAAAAAGTCTATAATTAAACCTTTCAGTTGATAAGTAAATGTATATATTTTTTTATATATCACAAGATATTAGACAAAGTTTTCCAAAACTATAGATACAGTTTACTCTACGTACTAAAAAACAAAAATAAACAAACTTCAAAGGTGTTTTTACAATATAAATTCACCAAATATGGTATAAAAATTGAATTGACATGTTTTAAAGTAAACATTTCGTAAATTGGGAAATCATGATTTTTCTTGTGTTATTTTTCTACGAATTAAATCTTAAATATTTCTGCAATTATGAAATTATTTCAACCGAGAATAAATAAATCATATATTTTATACACCAAATGAAAGATGAATGTTCAGACTTCAATCATTTACTCTGCATAATTCGTAGTAATAACGGTAGTTTTTGAGAAAATACCGGTTTTACGTAAGAAAATATTTTACTTTTACATATAAACAGGTATAATATGTGAAATGGTCTAAGGATTTGGTTAATTTGAAATTTTTATGAAAACTAATATTAGCTCTCAATAGCACCAATAAAGCATAACCATCAATATCGGTTATATATTAAGAAAAATATAGCCAGTTTTCTAAGGGATCTTATAAGAAAGAAAAAGGTCTTAAAAAATCGATAGCTCGATAACAAATCGATGTATCGATAACAAATCGATGTAGATATAACAAATCGATGTATCGATAACAAATCGATGTAGATATAACAAATCGATGTATCAATAAGTAAATCGGTGAATCTTATTTATGCAATGAGTACTTCAAAACGGCATTTTCAGAGCTTGGCACTCCGATAATCGGAATCTCCCCAATAAATAATATTCGCAATTATTTTAAGTGACCTTTTAATTTTTTTAATAAGAAATGGAAAAGTAACCATTAAAAACTAATTTCCATTGCAATATTTATAAATATTAGGGGTATTCACGATTCAGTGCACATGCCATTGCAGTTAAGGGCTTTTGCACTTTACAAAAAAAATACGGGTACATCCAAAATCTGCACAAATGCTTTTCTACTATTGTTTTAAACTTTAGGACTTCTGCAGTTGTGAACGTTGAAATATTTGACAGCTTTGAAAAAGTGATAGTGGTGTTCATGATAGCCTAACCGAAAAAGTCCTCAACTGCACTGGCAAGTGCACTGAGTCGTGAATACCCCTATTTAAATTTAAACACAAAAAGTACGCACGGAAACCCATATTAACACATGTATTGAACTTAGGCATTAAGTAAGCAAACAAAATACTGCACGGCACCCTAATCTTGATTTTGTGAATCAGTTGGTTGTGACAAGCATTTGAATTCACAATGTGAAGAACAACAAGGTTTCAAATTTTCTATAACTCTCGTTTCTATAACTCTTCTCGAATGATTTTCTCGTATTCTTTTCTCGAACTGACGTCGCGATGACGTTATTATCGTCTGCAAGTGTGGTTAACGAATCTGTCAATCGAGTTCATTCTCACTTGGTTTTTGGCGAGTGAGTTTGAGCTCTAAATTGTAAAATTCGACTGGTTCTACGAATTCCAATTGGTTTTAGCAACTCTTAAAGCAATGAATGAGGTAAATTAATTTCCTTTTTTATTAAGATAAAAGTGATGGTGAGTTTTTCAAGTTGCAGAAACACTAGTACTCGACCGAACGCGTTTGACCGTTCGAGAATGATTTACGTCACTTTCATTCGAGTACTTCTCGAATGATTTGTAGAAACGAGCTGCTGGTTAATATGCCTTGGGTTGCCCATTCGTTTGACAACACCCGTAAATATGTAAAAAAAAATGTATTCTCTCTCAAATATAAATGATAACCAGGGGCTGAATTACAACATCCGTGATCTAGCAAAATTACGAAAGGCACGACGAGACAAGTGCCTATCAATCTTGTACAATTTTGCTCGATTATGGATGCTGTAATTCGGCCCCAGGCTTTCTTCTCCGAAAAAAGTTATATATCAGTGTTTTGTTGTGTTTTTTTTTAAAAAGTAGTTATTCTATATACATATTGCTGTTATCAGAAAAAAATTAGGGCACGATTACAATAACTGGGGCGCCGCGATTTGAAAATGTTTTTTGTTCAGAACAAAAAAAAAAATGTTTGGTCGAACAAGAAATCGATACCTCAACTAGTTATGGAGCTATCGATTTTTAAATTTTTTTTTTAGCTTGGTACAATATCTATTCAATAAAATATCTATATCTTTACCTTTATCTAATAGATATAAAATATATAAATGGCATTTGAAAGATAGTCCATTTATATATTAAAAAAAAATACAAATAAAATAAATTTAAGCAATTATTTGAATTGTGTGAGCAGTTTTATATCACTTTTGCTTTTAACTAGTGATAAAACAGTTATTTTCTAAAAGATTTGCAGCAGTAAGGTGTCAAAAATATATTTTATATTTAAAGCTTACAGTTTTATCTTTCATTTAATATATAGAAATTCATATTCGTTTTTTGAATTTTCTCTAAGTTTTATATATTTTTTGCGATGTTCAACTATGTAATGCGATGAAAGTATTTGACCAAAACTGATCAGCTAAAAGTTTTAAATTTTCCTGCAATTGAAGCGTTAAGCTTAAAAGAGAATATGCAAAATTGTTTCTCAAGTCTTGACGAGTGTAACCCAATATAAAGTTGTCATTTCTGTATCCAACTGTGTATTCAGTTAGTGATGGACTTAAACGAAATTTAGTATAACTTATTAAAGTAGTTATCAAATATATAACAACCGTGCGGAAAAGTGTTTTAGTTGTCTCTGATACCTGCGATCTCCAAATAAAGATGATTTGGTCATTCTTGACATTTTATGTCATTCCTGTAACCAGTCAAAAAACACAAAATGCATACATATCATGTGACCTGAAGAGATTTTAACTTACTTTAGGCCAGCGTTGCTCAAAATTAGCTCTCGAACTAAGAGCTTTTTCAGCCATGTATACTTATATAAATTCTGGCCCCGTTAAAAGCTTTCAGTCTGCAGGCTTACTTATTGTAGCTTCCGATTTATTTTTGCGTTTATTCATTTTTATAAAGAAAAAAGGGTCACTTTTGGTGGAGTTACCCCCGTATACTAACTTTTATAAGCACAATGCTACGAAAACATTCAATCTTTATTTAAAAACATGTTTTCAAAGACATTTATCTTTAAACTGACTCTTCTTTTACTAATTGTAACTTCAAAGCTAAAAACTAATAAAAATATTAATACAAATTAAAATTTTTTGTTTTATGTGTGCGGTATACATTTCTTTTATTAAAGTTTTTCTATATGATTGTTATATATTATGTTGATTTAAAAAAAAAACTGGCCATTTCAGCCCTTGGAAGGACTTTGACCTAGCTTTCTATTGATCAATTGTGTTGTGCGTGTTGTTAAAGGTTTGATCACAATGACCGAGAACTTATGTTGATTTTATATGATTTAAATACCAATTCTTAATGTTTAATAGTTTAAATCATACCTGATTTTAAACACAAATTCTGAAAAAATACAACAACAAACATGGGCCCAAGTGAACGTTTGCGTCTCATAAATGATTTTTTCAAATTTACTCTTGCAGCCTGTATCATTATGAAAATAATCTTAGAAAAGGTCAAATTTTGTACTACAATGAAAAATTTATAAAAAAATGACACGATTCAGTTATACGGCTTGCTAATATGTTCTCAAGACGCAGTCCTATATAAGCAGCGAAATGGAGAACTTTTTTAATCGAATTTTTTTTCAACTCTTTTTAGATTGATCATACAAGTATTATATACCGTTGGAAAGCCTAATAATTAAGCTTTTTGAAAAAATAAAAAAGAAAACAATAAATTGGTTTATTTAATAAATTTTATATTTTTTATCAACATGTTTTTTTTTTTATTTTCATCTTTGATTAAGGTTTAAAGAGTTGCACTGTCTTGCGCTGTTTTCTTTCATAGTGCATTTGGTTCCATAGTGTATTGGTAACTAGACAAAAAAAAATGAGTTGCTCCAATTTTACCCTTTTTGAGAAATTTAAATTTTCATAACTTGGCAAAAAAATATCCCACAAACTTTATATTTTTTTCTTCTATAAAACTCTGTTTATGCAGTCGCAATGGACAGTTACGTTAAAATCTGCATGTTTCTCAAATACATGTTTGTCTAAAAGAAACCAGTGGCGTAGGAATGCAAAAGGGGACCTTGCTGCCCTTTCTAATTCATCACATATTATGAGCTTGTGTTTTTGGGGTTTTTATGGTAAATTTGCACAATTCAACTATTTCTTTAATTTTTTTATGGATCCCATGCCTTTGTCCTGCATCGCATTATTCTATAACATATGTTTTCTGGTTTATATAAGAATTCTTCAACAAGTACGATTTTTGTGTTGATGGGTTGTTTTCCGTGATCATGGGATATTGAAAAAAAGTAGTTTGAATGATTTACTGAATATCATAGAAAAAAAATTTAAAATTTAGCTTCATTATTGCAAAAGACAAAAAAGTCACACAATTTGGAACGCAAAATCGCATTTTTTGAATTTGAAAAAAATTAGTACTGAAAACTAAAAATGATTTTGGAAAAACAGTAGTTCAAGTGATTTATTGAATATCAAAGAAAATACATTGCAAAGTGGACTTAAATATTTCAAGAAACAAAAAGCTACAGATATTTTAATGCCAAAATCGTATTTTTTTAAATTTAAAACAAAATTTTGGTACTAAACTGTATTATGTATTTTGAAAAAAAGTAATTTAAATGATTTATTAATTATCATAGAAAATACATTTTCAATTTGGCTTCATTATTGCAAGGGAAAAAACAGTTACGCAATTTTGAAACGCCAAATCGTATTTTTTGACCTTAAAAAAATTGGTACTAAAAACTAAAATGGATTTTGGAAAAAAGTATTCCAAGTGATTTATGGAATACCAAAGAAAATAGATTCCAAATTAGAATTAAATATTTCAAAAATAAATAGCTAGATTTTTTAAGGCCAAAATCGAATTTTTTAAGTTTATAACAAAACTTTGTTACTAAAAACTAAAATGGATTTTGGAAAAAAGTAGTTAAAGTGATTTATTGAATATCATTTAAAATTACGCTTAAATATTTTAAGAAACAAAGAAGTTACAGATTTTTGTAAGCCAAAATAAAATATTTTTAAATTTAAAACAAAATTTCGGTGCTAAAAACTAAAATGGATTTAAAAGAAGTAGTTTAAATAATTTATTGAATATCATCAAAAATAAATTTTAAATTTAGCTTAATTGTTGCAAGAGACACGAAAGTTAGAGAATTTTGAAACGTGAAAGTCTAGCCATAATCGTGTAATTCTCAACTTTAAATACAATTTTAGTACTAAAAAACAACACGGATTTTGGAAAAAATTAGTCAAACGATTAATTGAATATCATAGATAATATATTCCAAGTTTGGCTAAATTATACCAAGAGACAAAAAAGTTGCAGATTTTTGAGACGCAAAGGTCCATTTGGGGCCACTGTGCGGCGTATCACAAAGATATCTGATGAAGCCTATAGCAGGGCCGAAATTGCAATAAAATCAGCTAGTGATGTTTTCCTTTTCATAATGAAAACGTTGTTGTTGTTGTTGTTTCTTTGGAAAAATTCGTTAAAACAATTAATTGTTCAAACCTGACCTAAAGCTCAATAAACAATTTTAAACTATCAAACAACTAGAATTTGTATTTAAAATTAAGTATGATTTAAACTATCAAACTTTTATAATTTGCATTTTAATCATATAAAATCAACATCATTTCTTTTATTATTTCAATATTGATTTACACAACAAAACATTGCCATTACCTTTTTAAAAACTCCATAAAATTTTCAATTAAAACAAACACGTAGTAAAAAACGTAGTAGAAAAAAAAGTAGTGAAATGTATCTTTGTGTATTTAGTACTAAAAAAAAGTATGATATTTAGGCAACTGAGCTATATTTTGTCATTAAAAATTACTCTTATGCTCTCGTCTTCAATTTTACAGGTATATATATATATCTTCTTTCTTGTGAGAAAAGTCAAACGAATGGACAACCTTAAGTAATTAAATCATGGTTTTGAGTCACTTTAAATTTTTTTCTTGTTCGATATTTAATTTTACTGTTGGGCCATTTTTAATTTTTTTTAGGTAATTTTTCATTTTTATACTTGTTTTTTTTCTGTATTTATTGATTAATATATTCATTTTTGTTCAATTGAACAATTGAAGAAGAACGAAAACTCAAATTTTTTTTTAATCATATGTATTAAGAATCTTTTTTGATTTATGCTTCTTAGTCAAATTTGTAAATTTAAGTCTATTTGCTACACTGTTAAAAATTTTGGACTACTTTTTAATCCAAACATTGGTTTAAAGGAATTTTTGATCCAAAAAGTACTATTTTTTAATCCTAATATTAGTTTAATTAGCTGGGTCTCAAACCCACGTTCCTGAAAAAAACTTTCTTGCATTCGTAGTGATGCAAAATAAGCGAAACTATGTTAACAACAGATTTGGGTGAGAGGATAAGGTATTGAACCAACACATCAGAGGACGTGTGTTCAAATCACGAAGTGGTCAGAAATTTTTTTTATTTTACTTTAATTTAGCTGGGTCTCGAACCCACGTTTCTGCTCGCTTGCTTACTTGCATTCGTTATGATGCAAAATAAGCGTATCTGACTTTCTTAACAACTGAGATGGACGAATGGATAAGGTGTTGAACCAGCACAACATGTGGTTTTTTCGTCATAACTCCCAAACCATACATCCTACAAGGGCGATTTATGCACCAAATTGTTTCTAATACATATATACACAAGACTGCATTTTTAGAAATTTTTTTTTTTCAAGAATCTCAGTTAAATTTTTTTTTTCAAGAATCATAGTTTTCTACGACAGTTTTTGTGATTTTCTAGTTTTTTTTTGGTTTTTTAGCCATAACTCGTAAACCATACATCATAAAAGGACGATTTATGCATAAAAATGTTTGTTAAGCTACTGCCCACAAAAAATTAGATTTCATGTTAATTTCATATGACTTTTTTTGTAAATTTTTAATTTTTTTATTTTTTTTCCATAAATTCGCCCTAAAATCCAAACTACATATCAGATAAGGACAATTCATGCATTTAAATGAGCACCATGTCTTCGTCCTTAAGGCGGGTTACTTTTTTGTAGAAATGCATTTTGCTCTATCTCTTGTACAAGGTGGCGCAAAAGTAACCTTGCGATGTTTTTTGGCTGTAATTTAAAAAAAAAATTAAAAACTTTGATTCTTCTTGTGGATTATTTTTATTTGGTCTTTTAATTTTTTTTACATCAAATCGAGAATATGGTGTCATGTAAATGGCCGCCGCCACAGTTGATTGTCATTTGAGTCCTTTTTATAGCATTTTTCATCACTTCGGTCAAAACTTCCGGCGATATGTTCCCACATTCTTGACGGATATTGTCTTTAAGAGCTGCAAGAGTCTGAGGCTTGTTGACATAAACCCGCGACTTCAAAAAGCCCCACAAAAAGAAGTCTGGAGCGGTCAAATCAGGCGATCTTGCTGACCAGTGCAAATCGCCAAAACGGGAGATTAGGCGCCCGGGAAATGCATCCTTCAGCATATCGGTTGTGGCACGTGCAGTGTATGCCGTTGCACCACCCTGTTGGAACCACATGTTTTCCAATTCCAATTCATCAAGTTGCGGCAAAAAGAACTCGTTGATCTTTGCTCTGTAGCGCTCACCATTCACAGTAACCGTTTGGCCAGCGACGTCTTTGAAGAAAAAAGGTCCGTTGACTCCTCCAGCGAAAACAGCACACCATACAGTGACCTTGAGCGGGTGTAATGGCTCTTCGTGGGTTACACGCGGATTTTCAGTGCCCCAGAAGCGTACAGTTTGCTTATTTACGTACCCGCTAAGATGGAAATGGGCCTCATCATTCATGATTATTTTTGATGAAAAATCATCTTCCTCTTGGTGGTGATTAAGGATGGCTTGAGCGTATGTTAGACGCGATTGGCGGTCAGCAGCTAACAGCTGATGCACCGTTTGGACTTTGTACGGAAACATCTTCAAATCTTGTACCAAAATTCGCTGTAAAGACCGTCGACTGATACCCATTTGCGTGGCACGTCGTCTGGTCGATGTCGACGGCGTTTCCATGACTTCTTCGGCTACAGCATCAATATTCTGTGCAGAACGGCTACTCCGGGGTCTGCCACGCCTGGCAGCATCTCGTGTTGTGCCAGTCTCTTCGAGGCGAGCGGCTAAACGGAGTTATAGAACACTTTTTGGAGTGGTAGTTGGCCAAAAACATGTGGTTTTTTCGTCATAACTCCCAAACCGTACATCCTACAAAGGCGATTTATGCACCAAATTGTTTCTAATACATATACACACAAGACTAAATTTTTAGTTCAAATCATGAACTGGTCAGAAAAGTTATTTTATTTTAAGTTGATATTTATACTGTTTTTTTGAAACTTTTGGATTGAAAAATTTAAAACTTTTCCTTGGCTTAAAAAGTAATCTTCTTTTGGTGTTGTCCTATATGTAATCCAAACAAGTTTAAAATTTGGTGCAAGATTTTTAACCGTGTAATATAAACGTCTTATTAGAAGTTTCATTTAAAAATAAAAAATGACGTCATTAGATTCCAGAGACTATCTCTATATCAGCTTAATATTAAAACCTTTTTTAATATAAAAACATCTTTCCTAAAATTTAATAGTACTTAAACATATTTGTCTAATTAAAATTCTAAAACTATGGAGTTATGTTATGGTGTCCTTAAGGCTTCATTTTTGTGTAGTTTAACTCACATTATTTTCTCTTAAATGCCGTAAAAAGTTTAAAATGTTTTGTTCCAAAAAGTTAAACTCAAATGAAATTTTATCGTTCTTTCCAAATGCAATGTGTGCTTCTTTTATCTTAGTTATTTTGGTGAGGTAAAGTTTTGTTAGTTGTTGTTGTTTTTGGTGGTTTAGATTGACTGCTGTCCTCATTTCCGGCATGACCGTTCAGTGGCATGCTCGGCATTACATTGTAAAGTTCCATTTTCATGGTAAAAACAAAATCAGAGTCCCTTGAGCCATTGTAAAATGGCAAAATATTGTTGTTATTCTGTTGCTGTTGTTTTTTTGTACTGGTGCCAATACAATGCGAGATCCTTTGGCAACTTTGTAAAAATAAAAATCAAACAAATCCAAACTAGCATAACTTAATTGCATCATCGCAGTCGTAGTCTTCGCCAGTTTACTGGGAAGTATCACAAATTCTTAATGTTTTCGTTAAAATTACGTCAACAGATTCGTGTTCTTTTGGGAAAGCGTAGAAATAAATAAAAAATGGCACTACCAACATTTTTGAGATCCTTTAACGTTTGTCCATTGTTCTGTAGCAGCTTGCCGTCATAGATTAGTATTTGTGTTGTTGTTGTAGAAAATGTTCCCTTTTCCCAATATGGGCTTTTATGTGGCCATTGGTAGTGGTGTCGTCATTCGTTTTTGGATGCATTTCAAGTGTTGGGTAAATAATGCTTTTTATGTAAATGCTTTCCATTGTTGCTGCTTTTGCCTGTTCTCGTTGTTGTTGTTGCTGCTGTTGGTTGAAAGTCTCTTTATGTCGATAATGCAGTGTGTGTGCCTTTTGTTTATCTTTCTATTGTTTTTGTTAGTTTTTCTTTTGGCACTATGTGTTTTTGTTGCTGGCTTTTTTGTTATCCGTAGATAAGAAGGATTTACTTTTAGAGTCACGAAGAGCCGAACGATGGGTGCTGGTTAAAGCCATGTTGGTAAGTGTTTTTTGTTGCTGATGTTGTTGTTTTTGGTGTCTCATATCCCAGTGTGCACAAAAACGGATGCGGATCCGTTTCGAACCCGTTACGAGTCCGTCATTACGCATTTAGCTTTCTTATGTTTCGACGGACCTGTTTCAAACCCGTTACGAATCCGTCAAAAAATGGTCACAATGGTCACATACAAGGCAATCTTCAATTTGTTATAAAATCTTTTATTTTATTTTCAGTGGATTAGGGATACGAAATACAATTTTTATTTTAAAAAACTTTTTTATATCATTAGGCACGTGCTCCTCAAGCTCTCCTTCAAATTGAATAAAACTACTTGTCAGTATTTTAGAATAATTACCATGAGATAACAAGTTACATGTGACCAGGATTTAATTATTATAGGTTGTCCATTCGTTTTACAATATATGTAAATATGTTCTCCCGTATATATGTTCTCATGATAATTATTTTAAAAATAATAAAATATATTCTCTCTCAAATATAAATGACAACCAGGGTTTTGTGGTTTTCTCTAAAAAAAAAGTTATGTTTTAGTGCTTTTTGTGTTTTTTTTTAAAGTAGTTATTCCATACATTGCTGTTATCAAAAAAAAAAAAATATAATTTAGGGCTCGATTACAGTTATTGTGATACAGTTATATTGTAATGGCGCAACGATTTTAAAATGGTTTTTTGTTCAGAACAAAAAAAAAAGTTTGGTCGAACAAGAAATCGCTACCGCAACTAGTTATTGAGTTATTGATTTTCAAAATTTTTTTGCTTGGTACAATATCTGTTCCATAAAATATCTCCATAAAATACCATAATCTAATAGATGTAAACATATATATTGACATGTCATTTGAAAGATAATTAAATTATCTATTAGAAAAAAAACAAATAAAATAAGTCTAAGCAATACTTTGAATTTTGAAAGCAGTTTTATATTACTTTTGCTTTGATATAGTGATAAATCGTTATTTTCTCAAAAATTTCCAGCATAAACTCATTTCCGCCCTCTGTACACGCTCGTGCACAGGTGTTTAAATATGATTCGCGAACGCAACTTTAAATATCTAATTCAATTGTTTATTGAAATCGAGACAAGATGACACGAGTAGTTATGAAATAGAAAAAAATTTGTGGCTCCCTCGAATATTACAATAATATCAATTTGGGCATTTTATTTTATGATATTCTCAAAGTAACTAATCATGAAATAAAAGTACAAAAATGCCGGGCATTGTTTATACCAGATATTATAAATTTGTGCTTATATTTATTGAATTTTGCATTTCGAGGAAAGTTTTAATTGTTATTTATTATCATAAGATGAAATAATATCAAATTTTGTTATATTGTGTACCAAAAAGTGTTTGAAAATGTAACCGTGTACAGGTGATTTTTCCAAAATTTTTTTACTTTATTTTTTTTTTCTTTGTTTTATAACTTACTTTTACTCTATTTAATGACATTTATAACTAAAAATCATAAAAATATACCGTCGTTTTACTATGGGCGTTGATGGGTTAAGGTTTAAAAAATATATTTTACATTTAAAGCCTAGTTTTATCTCTCATTTAATATATGGAAATCCATACTCGTTTTTTGATTTTACTCTAAGTTTAATATTTTTGTAGCGATGATCAACTATTCAATTTAATAAAATGGAAGCTGTTGACCAAAACTGATCAGCTAAAAGTTTCAAATTGTTCCACTGTGTAAATTGAAGCGTCAAGTCTAAAAGGGAATATGCAAAACTTGACTGTCAAGTCTTGACGAGTGGTAACCAAGATAAAGCTGTCATTCCTGTAATCCACTGTGTATTCAGTTAGTAATAGACTTAAACGAAATTTAGTATTTACACATTAAAGTAGTTATCAAATATATGATAAAAACGTGAGGAAAAGTGTTTTAGTCTCTGATACCTGTGATCTCCAAATAAAGACGATTTTGTCATTCCTGACATTTTATGTCATTCCTGTAACCACTCAAAAAACACACAATGCATACAAATCCATTTCATAACATAATACCGTGTGACCTGAAGAGATTTTAACTTTAGGGCAGCGATGCTCAGAATTAACTCTCGAGCTAAGAGCTTTTTCAGCCATGTATACTTATATAAATTCTGGCGTCGCTAAAAAGCTTTCAGTCTGCAGGCTTACTTATTGTAGCTTCAGTTTAGTTTTTACATTTATCTTTTTTTCAAAAGAAAAAAAAGGGTACGAAAACATTCAATCTATGTTTAAAAACATGTTTTCAATGAAATTTATCTCTAAGCTGATTCTAACTTATTTTACTTAATGTAACTTCAAAGCTAAAAAATATTACAAATATTCATACAATTAAAAATTTTTTTATGAGATGCATGCGTATATATTTCTTTTATTATTACACAACAAAACATTGTCTTAACCTTTCTAAAAACTCAATAAAATTTTCAATAAAAAAAGAAGTAGTGGAAAAATTAGTAGAAAAAGCAGTAATGAAATGTATCTTTGGGTATTTAGTACTACGAAAAAGCATGATATTTAGGCAACTGAGCTATACTTTGTCATTCAAAATTACTCTTCTGCTCTTCTCTTCAATTTTACGGCTGTATATCTTCCTTCTTGTGAGAAAACGTCAAACAAATGTGACTATAGGATAGCCGTTTGCAAGATATTTTCCGAAAACTATTTTAATTGCGTTAATTTTGCACCAGGGACCGAAAATTATTTTGCGAAATTTCTATTCAAAAAGTCAAATGGATTTGCTCCGTAACGAGTAAAAACGTAAGTGTTCGGTTAAATACATTCAATGTATTTACCCAAAATGAGCAAACGTAACTGAACGAAACTAAACGAAACAGTTTGACAAGACGTATTATTCCGTATGAACCGAACTGCTAGCGTAGAAACTCGTCAACAACAGCTGTGCAGAGTGCGTTTTTATTTTATTTTCATTAAATTTTTCAATTTCACCATTATTTCACTCATCTTTCGCAAATACTTATTAAAAATTAAAAAGAGCACAAATTAAATAAATAAATAACACCCGATTGCCAACTGGTCAGCTGATTCAGACGAGTTGAGCAACTCGTTTCATTTTGGGTTAAATCCGTAAACATCCGTAACGAGTGCAGACGTTCGTCAAGTTGCTATCGTCTCGTTTCGTCTATTTTGGTTGGGCCTTAAGTCTATTCGATATTTGAATATAGCAATGTGATGCTTGTGATGAAGGAATAATAATCTTTACTGATTTTAATTTTTCTGATTTTTTTAAAAAAGTCAATAAATAAATAATTGTTATTTTTTGACCAAATTTATTTCGATCAAAAATAAAAGTTAATATTTGATTTTTATTTTTTTGATCTAATATAAAAGTTTGAATTTGACTTTTATTTTTTTATATAAATTTGATTTTTTTCGATCAAAAATCAGAGTTAAAATTTGACTTTTATTTCTTTAATCAAAAATAAAAGTTAAAATTTGACTTTAATTTTTTTGATCAAGTATCAAAGTTAAAATTTGACTTTTATTTTTTCGATCAAAAATAACAGTTAAAATTTGAATTTTGTTTTTCGATCAAAAGTAAAGTTCATATTTTAATTCCTATAACATCTGCTTGCAGTCACTATTTCAGTTGCTTACGAAATATATGAAAACAGAATGTGTAATGATAAGCAACTAAGCGGTGCAATGCAACGCTATGAAGATCGATAGCAGATAGCAATGTTTTTATCTCTGCGCAAAAATGCTACGAATATAGGTGTAAAAGAATAAAAAATGTACGCTATTAATTGTTTTGAAAATTTAAACGATTATAGTAGTTAATAAGAGATACATCTGTCAAATTTTTAATCTTTATTTTTGATCGCGAAATAAAAGTAAAATGTTAACTGTTATTTTTGATCGAAAATTAAAAGGAAAATTTTAACTTTTATTTTTGATCAAAAAAAATTAAAAACCGGAGTTTAACTTTTATTTTTTATCGAAAAAATAAAAGTCATATTTAAACTTTTATGTTTCGTAAAAAATAAAAGTCATATTTTTACTGTTATATTTGATAAAAAATAAAAGTTAAATTTTTTACTGCGATTTTTGATCGAAATGAAATCAGTTAAAAAATAACGATAATTTTTTGACGTTTTTGAAAAAAATCATAACCGTTACGGTCCCTGTTTTTATTTATTTATTTATTTATTTCGTCTACCGATTTACAATCTTACAGACTATATTTCCCTATCTTACAAACTGGTTAAAAAGAATAAATAAGTTTAATCTAAACTAACTTTCTGAAACATTAAAGTTAAGAATATGTGAGAAACTGTTGCATAAGTGTATGCATCTTGCTATAGGCTCATTATTTGCATAATTGGTCCTATAAAAGCTTTCCACCAACATCCGATTGCGCCTCAAATTCCTTGGTGCCACATAAAGTTGGAACAAATTTGAAAGTTGTAAGCAATTAATTCTTTCGGATAACACATTAAAAACGAATAGCAGAGAACTAAGCGTTCTTCTATCTTTTAAGGACTGCAAGCCAAGTAAATTTCGACTTGCATCATACGTTGGAAGACCATCAGGCCAATTAAGCTTTTTGAGCGCATATTTGCTTATAATTTTTTGAACTCTCTCAATTCGGTTTGAGTTATCAATATAAAATGGGTTCCATGCAATAGAACAGTATTTAATTTTGCTACGAATTAAAGACACATATATAGATTGTATTGTTACAGGATCTTGAAAATGTTGTGTATTTCTTTTTATAAACCTAAGCATGGAATATGATTTAGAAACAATAAAATCATAATGACATTTAAAATTTAATTGATAATCGAAAAATTCACCCAAATCTTTAATATCAAATTTACGTATTAAATGACAAATATTTAAGGAATAATCAAGTAAAATAGTATTTGAGCATTTAGTATACGAAACCATACAACATTTATTTATATTCAAAAGTAAATTATTTGAAAGACACCAATCTTGAAAAACGGTCAAATCACTCTGAAGATTAATGCAGTCAGAAATGTTGGAAATTCTATAGAATTGTATAGTTTGTCATCATCCGCATACATTAAACATCTGGAGAATTTGAAGTGAAGAGGCAAATCGTTTATAAAAATCAAAAATAAGAGAGGTCCACAATGGGAACCTTGTGGAATACCAGATGAAGCATCAATAGCTACATCTTGTACGCTTTGTCCTCACAGCAGTAAAAGATATTGGGATGCTTCAAGGAAAAAAAATGTTCAGCTATTTGAAGAAACAAGTAAGAGTCATCCTTGAACTCACCAACATTGTACTCGTTTTGAATCTGAAATATTTTAAAAAAAACGAGTCCGTTGCGAATTTGCATTATTTACAAAAAAAAGTCCGAAACGGATTCGTATATGAAGTCCGTTCCGAGTCCGTGACTAATCCGAAAAAGTGAAAAAAGCGATTCTTATTTTTAAGAGAAAATTCCTACGAAAAAGGATAAGTTCCGGATGCGAAACACAATCCGTTTTTGATACAAAATACCAACAAGTAAGTCCGTCTCGAATTCGTAACTGATCCGATTGGTACACTGGGATGCCACTATACCCGCAGATGTTCAGATGTGTGTTTGCTCAATTTTAGCTCAATATGTTCAAAGTTATGAAGTATTTGAGAAAAAAAATGGTTTTAGGTATTTTGTTTCTAAAGAACTCACTAGCAGATATGGAAAATGTTTTTTATGCTATTGAAATTTTTGATTTCCTGTAGTGCAAGGCATATATAATTTGAGAAACAGAGTGTAAAAACCAAAAATAAAATTAAGAAAAAATTTCATAAACATCAACGAAATCAATTTTTTTCCATATTCTTACAAACAACAATACAAAGTTGAAAAATTTTCTCAAAAAAACTAAGCATATGAAGCGCCAGGCGCAAGTTTATCTATCTATCTATACTATTATATAAAATTGAAGTGAACATTTAAAGTTACGACTTTACTCCAAAAGTACTGGTCCGATTTTAATGAAACATTTTTTTAAATATCATATTTGTGCTACAGATTTAGATAGGGGTATTTTTCTTTCGAAATTTTAATATTAAGTATATTTAATTAAGGTATTAAGTTTTTTATGAAATCATCCCAGCTGCGACGCATTGTTTATTCGTTGGCTCTTGACGCGTTTGTGTTGCGAGAGTTTCAATAAACTCCATCTTGCTCTCTATTTTTCTCTTTAACTTCGTGCTCAGCTAGCACAGCGCAACAAAAAAAAAATGATGAGCCTCGAACAAGGCATAAAGTGAGATACATATAAATGCAGAGCGGCGCTCCAAAACAAAAGAAAAAAAACATTTTTGTTTTCTTTGATATGTATTGTCAACCGAATATGCCATATCGCATCACTAAGTCGGATGTCGCAAAACTAACCGTAGCACATAAAAATAAGTCAAAACCAAAATTAGGTAAAAATTAGCACATGTGTGAAAAAATTGTCCCGTCTTTAAGGAGTTAAGGAGATTGATAAAAAAACGTCCGTGGCGAAGCCGCGGACAACAGTGACCTGCTAGTTATTTATAAAATGAAGCAAATCAAGAATAACAAATACAAGTTTTTGATTCGGATTTGAGCTTCTTGGTTGATTGAAATCGGCGTCCTCGGAGCGGTCTTTTAAGTTTTCTAAATAGTCAGAAGTTTCCTAAATAACCAGAGCTAAATCAGGAGAATACGGTGGTTGCGCAACTATATGTGTTTTTTTTTTGTTAAAAAAACTCCCGAAAAAGAGAAAAAATTAACGGCTTTAATTTGTAAAACACACGGAATCACCTCACTGGGGGTGTTTCATCTGGCAATTCCATTTCCATATGAATTAGAATAAGCCCTCTCTCTCTCTCTCTCTCTCAAATTTTTCCTTACAATGTATTGCCAGATAGAAAAATCTAACGCAAGTGACTACGTTCTTTTTACAAAATAAAGCCGTTAATTTTTCTCTTTTTCGCGATTTTTTTCACCAAAAAAACACATATAGTTGCGCAACCAAAGTGTTTTTGGCACCAAACGGGACTTGACTCTTTTCAAAACCAAATGCTCTTTTAAAATGTTTTGAACGGATCCAATTGAAATGTTGAAAGCATAAGCAAGGTCTCTTATTGTTAACCCAGTGGTAAATGGATACATGACATAACCAATTATTTCTTAAATACAATGTAGCTGCAAGGCCTCCAAAGCCTGTTTACAATTTCCAATTACATTTGCTCGGATGTGGCCGCTAAAACACTGATTACTTCTACCTTACACAGTAAGCGACGATGGGAGAAGGAATGTACAAGACAGAAGAGATAAAAAAACTCAACGAAAATCCTCTCTACGCCAAAAACGAAAAAAAAATGAATCACAAAAGAACCAACCCTATACTCTGCAAACATTTTCAATCGCCTCAGAATCACCGGTGAATCGCTTAGAAGATGAGACAATCGCCGAGCTCATTTGAGAGTCATCCGGGTATCGTCAATTGTAAGCAGCTGAGACCATAAAAGCGATTCGCTAGGAAGATTTGGTATAGAACAAGAAATCATAGTAACAAATGAGGTGAATACTAAAACATCAAAAAGGAGAATCAGAAATGTTCATTATTGCCTAGAAACACAATCCAGTGAGACGAACATTTCTTGTCAAAAAGTCTATAAAATTTTTAAATAAAGAGTTCATATTTTTTACATAAAACCTTATTACGTTTCAGTATGTTTGGCGATGACAAAAAGCTCAAAAATTATTTTTAAAGAAATTAAAACAACATCCTTTAAAAACGGGTATATAAGTAAGTAATAAATAAATTTTTTTACAGAAGATTTATATACAGTTTTGTTTAGTTACAATCTGACTTTATTTTCCAAATTGATATTTTCCAGCTGTTATTCGTGTGGGTTGAAAACACATCCAGAGGGCAATTGCAGGAGTGCGAAGGCCTTCAAGCAGGCCTGCGTTAGGTTTTAAAAGGCCTTACACACTCCTTGCAAACACCGTTTTATTGCTTGTATGAAATGTCATTTTATGAAAATCATTTTGAATCTATGTATTAAAAAAGGCATTTTTTTAGATTTATGGAAAATTTGCTTGGTCGTTTCGATTTTTAAAACTGGTAATCGTTGTGATGTAAATAATTACAGGGCCATTGTGAAACAATGCACAATAGCCAAATTGTTTGATCATATATTAAAAATCAAATTATTTGAGCATGTGAAGTGTGCCATCTCTGAATATCAACATGGGTTTTTTCTTGGGAGATCAACATGTTCAAATTTATTGCTTATTTCGAAAAACATTATTAATGCAATGGAGAATGGTAATCAGTTAGATATCATCTACACTGACTTTTCTAAGGCATTTGATAAAGTTGATCACTTTATTCTTCTAAGCAAATTAAAAAAGTTCGGTTTGTCGGATACTTTAATTGCTTTTTTGAAATGTTATCTGAAAGATAGAAAGCTTTATGTAAAAATTGGGTCAACTATTGCGGACGTTGCAATTGATGCTTTGTCAGGAGTTCCACAAGGTAGCCATTGCGGTCCTCTTCTTTTTTTGATTTTTATTAATGGTTTACCAAAACACTTAAATTTTGCTAGATGTCTCTTGTACGCTGATGATGTCAAACTATTTCTTAAAATTTCGAACGAGTCTGACTGCATATGTCTCCAAAGTGATCTCTCCGCATTGCATAGTTGGTGTCTGTCAAATAAATTGTTCTTGAATATCAAAAATGTTGTGTTGTTTCTTATACTAAATGTACTAATAGCGTTTTTTCAATTATACATTGAATAATTGTATTTTGGAGCGCAAAGTTGAGATAAAGGATTTGGGGGTTATTTTTGATACTCAGCTGAATTTTAAAAGCCATTATGATTATATTATATCTAAGTCATATTCAATGTTTGGATTTATCAAAAGGCATACTGAAATTTTTAAGATACGTTAACTATAAAATCGTTACATGTTTCTTTGGTTCGAAGTATAATCGAATATTGTTCGATTGTTTGGAACCCGTATTATATTATTGAATCAAACCGAATAGAGAGAGTTCAAAAACTAATGAGTAAATATGCACTTAAAAAGCTTTACTGGCCTGATGGTCTTCCCACATATGAGACTCGTCGTAAATTCCTTGGATTGCAATCCCTTAAAGACAGAAGATCGGGTTTTTCTCTTTTATTTGTGTATAACATATTTTCTGGTAAAACTAACTGCATTGAACTGTCAAATCTTTTTCAAATTTATAATGCACCAAGGGATTTGAGGCGCATTCGTATGTTTGAAGAAAATCTCCATAGGACCAATTATGCTAATATTGAACCAATAGCTAGATGCATGCACTTGTGCAACAGTCTTTCTAATATGTTAAAATTTAATGTGTCTGAGCACCAGTTTAGACTAATACTGTTCACTATTTTTAATTAGTTTTAAGATTAAATATCCTTATAGTCTGTAAGATTGTAAAAAATCCGTAGACTGAAATAAATAAAAAAAAAAAAATAAAAAAAATGGGAAAATTTGTTAAGCCTTCCGCTTTCCTTGCTCAAAAGAGACCTGCCAGAAGCACTAGAAGCTTTAGAAGGAAAAGCAATATAAATATCAACTTGAAACAAAAAACGACTAACAATTTCAGATTTGAACCATGGTCCTTTCATGTGGCGGTCCGACATCTTACCCAGTGGGCAATTGCAGGAGTCCAAAGGCTTACTAGCAGACCTGCATTAGGTTTTAAAGGACATTGCATTCCAAACTCCTTGCAAACACCGTTTTATTGCTTGTATGAAATGGGAACTTTTTCAGTCCTTCCGCTCTCCTTGCTCAAAAGAGACGTGCCAGAAGCGATCTTTCGAGAAATCACATTAGAAGGAAAAGCAATATAAATATTAACTTGAAATAAAAAACGACTAACAATTTCAGATTTGAACCATGGTCCTCTCATGTGGCAGGTCGACATCTTACCCACTCCGTCTATCGTGGTTGCTAAGAATTAATAGCTTATTTTGCATCAATACAAATGAATGTAAGCTTTCGAGACCGGGTTCGAAACCCAACTCGGAAAATTTTTTGTTGTTGTTATTTTTAAATCTATATTTTTTACAAACTGTTCTGTGTATATAAAATTTTTTTGATTTTTTTTTATAAATTTTCTTTATACAAAAATATAAGAAAAGACTTGGAGTTTTTCCATATAAATATTTTCATATAATATAATATGTAATGCGTTAGTTTTCGGGAGCCCGGGTTCGAGACCCAATTCGGAAAAAAATTTTTGTTGTTGTTTTTTTTGTAAATCAACATACTTTTACAAACTTTTCGGTGTATTTAAAATGTTTTTTGGAATTTTTTTCATACAAAATAATATGAAAAGAATCAGAACCTTCAAAAGGAAGGCCTTACATAAGTACTCATCAATGCAGTGATCATGGAAGGTGTATTGACGCCAATAATAGCAGTGCTAGCATGCCTTCTTTTGCGGAGCACTCGCTAAAATGCCACTGGGCAGCTGTTATTGCTAACAAATAAGCACGTTCTCTCTCCGAGACTAAAAGTTGTGTTCTTGTAAATATACACTACTATTTTGTTGTCCCTTCAAACTCAATTAGAATGATAAGATAACGAAAAAAATATACAAAATGTACTTACACGAATGGCAGATTATCCTTGGAATAATCGACGACAATAAACTGTAGTCGCGACTCTGCGGTAACCAGATCTGTCAAATCGATGCTCTTCACGACCTTACCATCGGCCGTATTAATAGCTACTATTTTGGGGCCACAACGACGTATCGGCTGTTCCAACGTATTGACAATACCGGCATCCAAAGCCCATAACAGATTCTATAGGAAAAAGAAATTACAATAGATTACAACAATTGATACAAATAGTACATAAAAATGTAATACAAATCAAATGTCAATACATAAAAGTAATGATATTTATTAAATAAACTCAAGCGAATCGGCGGATAAAAACCTTGAACTTTAAATTTGCAATATATGTATATTGTAACTATATGTTAATATATGAGAAAACTTTTTGGCAACAACAAACCAATAAACGTCAAATACAGTAATATCCAAATTTTTATTTACTGCTTCACATATCATTAATTTGTAGGCATCGTTGTTTTAAATTACAAAACGTGAATTCTAAACAAAAATATTAAATTTTATGCATGGAAAAATAGCCACAAAAATTCAATAAATCCATTATTGCGTAACGTTAAACAGACAATAATTTATGCATACATATTGAATATGTCAGCGATGTTGGCCAATAACGCAATAATCAATGCACTTTCTAAAAATAAACAAATTTCAAACAAAATTGCACTGGAGCAATGGGCTAAAATTAATAAATTGCAGACATAATTTGAGGAAAATCTAATTAGAAACTGAAAAGCAGTGATGTTGGATTGTAAACAAAACAGATTGAAAAAGTCAGAGTGCTTCATAAAAAGTTTTTAGCTTTGTGAAATTACCAGTTATTTTCAAAAACATTCACTTTTCCACCAAAATTTTCATCCACTGTAGTGCTTTATCTATAGAAAAATAAACAAATGACTGCGAGCCTGGTGCCATGTCGACCACAATAAATTTCATATCAATGCAAAACATTTCCGTAAAATTGTATGTCGTACTGACAATTTTATTAAAATGATTATACAAAATTCGGTGCGAGTTTTTGCAATTATTTGAAAGATTTTAAAAATATCATATTTTTTCGCGCTCATAAAGTAGCTAATCAGAATCAGAAAAGCTATGTAAACAAGTAAAAACAAAAAGAATATTTCAGCTAAGAAGTCCTGCGATATAAGCGTAGAAAAGGAATATTGTAATGCTGTGAGTTGAACATTTTAAATGAATATATTGAGTCAATATAAATAGTTGGGCTTCATATAGTTATTCTATACAAAAAAATAGGATTTTGGTTTGGTGACCCATGAAAAATCTCTAACCTTAAAGCATTTTTTTACGAATAGTTTGTTAAAAAAAAGGTGCGGTCGGGAGATCCATATTATTTTTAATTCATATAATTTTTTTTGAAGGCAAATAATTAATCTTAATTAACAATCAAATCAAAAAGTTCAATTTAATCTTTATAGCTTAGTATGCTGTAGAAGCGAAAAGAAATCTTCCGTAAGCAATGCTTTGCGTTTTTGACAGCGAAAAGGTAGTGAAATTTTTTTCGTTGGTCAGTACGCTGTTGAATCGAAAAATGTTCAATGCAGCTAAGTTCACAACCATGATTGGAGAGTTAAAATGTTAAAATGTCAAAATTTCGCGGTCTTTTATATGTCCGTACATTTAATTGGCGTGGAAATTTGACATTCAACAATAATAGGTCTGTTACCGTACTCGATTCAAGTAGCTTGAAGTTACTTGAAAACATTTCTTTACACATTTTTCAAGCTTGAGAGAGAAAAAGAACAAGCTAAATGTCACTCTCTATTCTATTACAATTACTCGAAACTAGCTTGAACTTTACTTAAAAAATTTTGTCCAGCACAAATTTCTAGCTACAAACAGCTGATTGTCAAATTATAAGATCAATTTTTTTATTGTTTTGTGAAATAAAAATTATTTCTTTCATTAAATGCAAGTATAATTGTTTTATATATTATTTACAAAGTGTTTTTTATAAGAATAAACTAATAGTTTCAAGCAGAAATCAATTTTTTTTTGTGCAAAAAAGCGTGAACTGCTGTTGTGTTTGAAACTTACTTGAAGTCGTTTCCGTAATTTTTGATAAATATTCTCATTTTTACAGATAATCAAGTTACTCTCTATTCCTCGAACTTTACTTGAAGTTAGTACGGAAATAGACCTAATGGTCAACTAACAAATTCAACAAACAGGTTATAGTAAGTATGAGTTAGTGTTGAGTCTACACCAAAATTTCGCGTGTAGAATTGAATGCCTAAAAATTTTCGTTTCTACAGCATACTAAGCTTTAACACATACCTACCCAGTAGGCATTGGCAGCGTTGCTAGCAGGCCTTCGTATGGATTTTAGAGTACTGCCTTACTCATATACAATTACACTTGCTTTTTTATATGAAATGGGAAAATTTATCAGGACTCCGCTCTCCTTGCTCAAAAGAGACCTGCCAGAAGCGCTCTTTCGAGAAGTTACGTTAGAAGGAAATTTAATATAAATATCAACTTCAAATAAAAAACGACTAACAATTTCAGATTTGAACCATGGTCCTCTCATCCGGAGGTCCGACATCTTAACCACTCGTCTACCGTGGTTGTTAAGAATTAATTGCTTATTTTGCATCAATACAAATGAAAGTAAGCTTTCGGGAGCCCGTGTTCGAGACCCAGCTCGGACAAAAAATTTTTTTTGTTTTTTTTTGTAAATCTACATTTTTTTAACAAGCATCTACATTTTTTATTCTGTGTATTTAAAAATTTTTTTGAATTTGTTTTGTAAATTTTTTCATATAAAATAATATGAAAAGAATAAGAGCCTTCAAAAGGCAGGCCTTACAGAAGTACTCATCAATGCAGTGATCATGGAAGGTGTATTGACGCCAATAATAGCAGTGCTAGCATACCTTTTTTTGCGGAGCACTTGCTAAAATGCCCACTGGGTACTTACCATAACGTGTTTGTTGAATGTGAAACTTCCATGCCAATTTAATGTACGGACATAGAAAAGACAGCGAAATTTTGATATTTTAACTCTCCAATCATGGTTGTGACCTCGGCTGCATTAATCACATTTTTCGGTTCAACAGCATACTAACAAACGAAAAAAAATTTCGGTACCTTTTCGCTGTCAATGCTTGCAATGCATTTCTTACGGAAGATTTTTTTTCGCTTCTACAGCATACTTAGCTTTAGGAAAAATAGATTTATTTATTTATTGAAAATTAGGATGAAAAATTCTTATGAGAGATGAAACTAAGCTTTTACCGTTGCCATTCCTCATGTTTCTCGTATGCAGCTTGAATTGATTGAAAAGTTGGATTGAAAGCTGGACTTAAGAGTATAAAACAAAAAATACAATTTTGGGGTCCATTCTAGTGTCAAAAAACTCGTTGAAATCTTACATAAGATTTGAAATCAGTGACCTGAGCATCTACAAAGAGTATAAAGCGGTGGTCCCCAAACACATACTACTACAATTTTTGGATTTTGTGCTTATGTTAGTAGCTCTCCCACTCTCTGCTCTGACACAATTTGTTGTGCAGGTATTAAGCAAGATTTGTGTTATTATTATAAAAAAATATTTTTAGTATTTTATTATTATAAAGAAACAAAAATGGGAAGCCTTTTTTAATTTGTATCAATCTGTGAATTTTTACATTCCAATGAGTCCTGAATAAATTTTTCAAGGTATTCCTTCTCTAGTTTAATAACTAACGCATTACGTTATTCATTTTACGAATATAGAGCATCCATATTTTTATAATGCATTTAAAAAAAAATATATTCCAAAGTGTCACTGTGTGTGGGCAAACCAAGCATTATTGCAGTCCTTAAAAACTTTCTGCAAATAATAAATTATATTCGTATTCCGATTTAATTTTGTACAGTGGATAAGCTCATGATATAATTACCAGGTATTATTATTCGCTGAAAATCAGCTGGGGATAAACTGTCATTTTGGGCATATAGTGTCAAAATGTAGCGAGAAGGTGGAAACAGTGTTGCTTCTTGTATTATTTCAAATCTGTAATTTGTAATCAGAAAACGATAGGGGTATTCACAATGTGGTGTATTTGTGATTAGTTTTTATTAAATATCCAATATTTAAGAGTTATTGTGAACGAACTTTTAATAAAGTGTTGTATTTTTAAAATCAGCTAATTTTTTGTGTATTTTTGTTTGGAAATAAAAACGGAAATCATAATTTTACTGTAGGAAATCATAAAAAATTTAAACAAAACATTACATTATAATATGTAAACCCAGGTGGTCCAATAACACAAGGCCAATTTTTGAAAACGACGACGAATCAAAAATGATATCGCGATCTTCATTGACACTGGCCGATACAGGAATATTTTCCCTCGGTACGCACTCAACCCGCATGCGGGTTGGTGGATTAATGTCCAATAAAGTGAAACTACCGTGAAATTTGGTCACAGTAGCTTCAATAGCCTGTTCGGTGGGTCGATTATTGCGACCATAAAATGTACGTAATTTGCTAAACACATTTTTCAAAAGGCACGAATTTTGATAATTAAATTCAATGATTTGCAAGCGCTGTTCGCTTGTTAAGCTTGGTTTTCACTATGTCATTTTTATGACGACACAAAAGTTTGTCACCTAAAATATCACCTTAATAAAACTCTAGAACATTTTCTGCATAGCTACAGTTAAATATTTAATAATTTTTAATTTTCCAAGATCGCCAAAGTTAGAAAAAATTTCAACATGATGTTATTTTCAATTTAATTGATAACAACTGACCACTGAAAATGACATAGTGAAAACCAAGCATAAGTCTATTCATGGTGAAATGGCAAACCTTACTGAGCATTCTTGGTTTTGCCATATGTAACGAATCACGCGTAAGGTGTCAAAAAATGCACACTGTAAAAACAAGTATCAAAAAAATCACCCTTTATTATAGTTCATTTGACATTCCTCCCAAAGGATCGAAGTCTTATTATAGACTTTAAGGGCCAATTTTTCAGTGCGAGCTTAAACTCTAGTTAAATTAAACAATGCCAGCTTAAGCTCTAGTTAAATTAAACAATGCGAGTTTAAGCTCTAGTTAAATTAAACTAAGGTTAACTTACCAAAATTGGACGTTTAAACTCGGTTTAGGCAAAAAAGAAACACATTATGTGATGATTTAAGTCAATTTAACTTCAACGAACACTAAAATATCTAGTTAAACCGAGTTTAAACGTCCAATTTTGGTGAGTTAACATTAGTTTAATTTAACTAGAGCTTAAACTCGCATTGAAAAATTGGCCCTAAGAGTATTCTTATTTACATTTTAGAATTGTGAATTTTTAAGTTTATTCCAATTTCATATTAAAATCAATTTAATTTCGTTGATTTCATGTGATTTAAATACAAATTCTAAATGTTTGATAGTTGAAATGATACTTGATTTTAAATACAAACTCTAGTGGTTTGATAGTTTAAAAGCGTTTATTGAGCTTAGGTCAAGGTCAGAACAATTAATTGTTGTAACGAATTTTTCCAAAGAAATAACAACGTTTTCAATATGAAAAGGAAAACATAATTTAATTTAATTTAATTTAATTTAATTTAATTTAATTTAATTTAATTTAAATACAAAATACAGTGAAAATATAAGGAATTTAAATATAAGCTTTTCAAATTGTGACCAACACTTCTATTTCACTGCAAAAAATGTTCCATAAAAAATAGTTTAAAAATAAGCTATAAATTGGCGTCAAATGAAATGTTAAAAGCCGAAAAAGTTTGCAAATAACACAACCAACTGTCACAAACACATAGTAAGCCAAAAAATATCATAGCAAAAACTTATTGTTGACACTTTTGAACACATTTTTAGGACAAGTGAGGCGAAATATAGAAAAAAAAAATGTGTGTGTTTTGGTTGTTATGGTTATTATTGTGCAGAAACGCACTTAACATTGATAGAAAATAACACTAAAACAAAAATGGCTCTTAAAAAATTCCACCAGTATCGTAGCAAAATGGAAAAACACTGTTAAATAAAAAATATGTTGGCAAATAGTTTAACGAGGCAGTTGGGTGTCACTGACTAGAAATTGAGGTCGTTCTTACGATATGGCAGAAAAGTGTTTAAAAAGGGTTTATGTACGCAATGCTTGTGAGTTTACTCAAGCAGCTTGATTGATATAGCAATAAGCCAATTTTAAGTATTTGCCAACTTTATTTCCTTTTCAGAACTTAGTTTTACCATTGTATATGTTTTAGTTTTATATTCCTTATTGTGTTATAAATCTATGCAACAGTTAAAAATGAGCTCAGCCATCTTATTTTTACGTACTTTGCCCCATTTAAACATACTTTGCGTCGTCATTTGCTTAAAAACTGCGACTGCAATTGACACATTAAAAGTGTAAAACTGCAGAATTTTCAAGCAATTAAATTGTAAATTTTGGTTTATATATTTTTTTATTTTTTAGTTTTCATTTCAACATTTTATGTGTGCGTTACGCTTATTTTAAAAGTTTCACATAGAATTTTCTGCCACTTTGCCATAATAATTCATTCACCTACTGACACACTCCAAGCTCACTCGAAACCAAGGGGCTAAGTTCGACACCCAGTGCAACAGTGTCCAATTATATTGGGTCAACGACTGACTGACTGACTGACTGACTGCTGGTCTTTTAAATGGGTGCAATGTTGTTTTTAACGTTTTTATTTTATTAATTTTTTGCAGTGCTGTTGTTGTTGTTGTTCTATAGCCAAGTGTTGCCAAGTTAATTGCAAGGCGAAAAGTGCACAAATTTGCAGTAAAATAATTTGAGAAAAAAAAAACACCAATGTAATGACTTTCAACTGCAGACTTGTGTGCATCGAAACAGCATGTGATGCACGGGAAATTCAGCAATTAGCTGTTTTTGGAAAGAGAAAAGTGTTATTTTTTTATATAACTGTCAACAGTTATGAAACTTTTAAAGCTGCAAAGCCAATAAAGCAAAATTCCGGAAAATTTTGAAATTATTTTCACAAATTAAATATATTTCTATTTTGTAATTAAAGATTTTTATCCCTGAAATTAAATCAATTTACTTGTTATAAAATTAACGACTATACTATAAAAGGGTTTTAAACAGAGACTGAAAATAACTGTTATTTTACAATTTTCAGGTAAAAAGGCATAACGAAAAAGTGGCCGGAGGACTTTTTTAAATAAACCATTATTATCGTAATGGCAGCAGGTTCGCGAATATTAAATGCCTTTTAAGTTTTTGGCTGTTACTGTAAAAATTAATATTAACTGTTATTTTTTGCCTTTTATTTTTTCGGGCAAAAATAACTGTTACTTTTGACTTTTATTTTTTAGGTTAAAAATAACAGTTATTTTGTGCCTTTTATTTTTTCGGTCAAAAATATCAGGCAATTTGTATTTTTTCAAAGGCCAAATAAAAAACTTTAAAAACTAAAAAGTTTTATTGCTCAAAATGTGCGCGCTGATGAAACGATAAAAATTGCATAAACCTTTTTTTTGCCGTTCAAGTGGCCTTTAAAAAAATTCAAATTGCCTGATATTTTTGACCGAAAAAATAAAAGCCACAAAATAGCTGTTATTTTTGACCAAAAAAATAAAAGTCAAAAGTAACAGTTATTTTTGCCCGAAAAAATAAAAGGCATTAAATAACTAGTATTTTTGTCGGAAAAAATAAAAGTTAAATGATAACTGTAACTATCTGACTTTTTTGATAAAAACCATAACCGGTACGGTCCCTGGCTTTAAACGATTTTATAAAAGGGTTAAAAAAGTGTCTAAAGTCTTCTTTAAGTTTGACCCCGATTAGGTTTGCAAAAGCATTAAGTAAATGTTTTTTTGGGGGGGGGGGGGGTAATATATGTACTGATAAGTCTATGAAAAAGTAACCAAATAATATTTGCACTCTTTAAACTGCTGGCAAACTTATAATTTTTGGAAAGACGCAAGAAACGCCGAGATACATAAACTTAATTTTTGGCAGTATAATTTTAACAAAATAATATTTGCACTCATTAAACTGCTGGTATATTTAAAATTTTTGAAAAGTCAAAAAATCGCTGAGGCACGTAAACTTAATTTTTGGTAGTATAATTTAGTGGCATACCCAGTTTTTCCAAATCAGATAAAAAAATCGAGATATTCAGATTTTTGATATTTAACCTTCATTTAAAAAATCTTTATAGTTCTTAAACAATTCCTTTTTATTGTCTTTGCAACGCAAAAATCGGTTAGCTTTATTGATTTTTCTATGATTTTTCAAAATTTTGACATTTGCCTTTTTTCACCATTTTGACCAAATTTGAATGTTGAACGTAAGAACTTAAAAAAATTTTAAACATTTTTTTACTCAAACTAGTGGTTTTATTTCATAAGTAGCTTGCATTCTGAACGTTTAAGCAGAATCGGAGGTATTCAACATTTTTAGTCTCCAAAAATAAGGAAAATATAGCTAATAATGGGTCTCAAAATGGCTCAATTTTAATCGTAAATATCTCGAAAAGCTAATTGGGTAAAACTGAGTAGTATGCCACTAAATTTTACGACAAAAAAATAAGTTTACGTATCTCGGCATTTTCGTGTGTCTTTTTGACGTCCCTATAGTGTTATAAATATACTGTTACCAATAGATTAATATCTTATATGGTATAGAGTTTACTTAAGTTTTTTTTATATGCAAATTATATGCAAGTTATATGCAAGTTTTATGCAAGTAATATGCAAATAATATGCAAAGTATATTCAAAAAACTTTCAACTTGAAAAAGTCTAAAATTTCAGTTTTTATTGTAATCAAAACTAATTTAAGGTAATTTTTTTTTAATATTTAACAACAGTTTCATTATTTTTTTTCCTTTATTTGTGTGTTTTCAAAGAGTGTGTGCATGCAATTGCCATTAACTTTTTTAGAAATATAGACTGAACCAGCAGGCCACAGATAAACAACAAGAGAGTGAATGATTTTAAACAGTTATACACATTAACAAATCAGAGCAAAAACAATATCAAACATTATGTAAAAAAGTGATCAAAAGTTAAATTGTGATTTTAATCAGTGGCTTGTCTCTCGGTGACAAAATGAAAAAATTATGTTTTATTAAAATGAAATTTTTTAATATTTTAATCTGTTTGTTCTCATATAATAATTCCATTTTTTGAATTTTCATTGTGAAGAAAAAATATTACAAAACAGAATTACAGCAGTAATACAAAACAAAGTAATCAAATAGTATTTATAAAATCTTAATTTGCATGCAATTAAAATATTATTTTTTTGGAATTTACAGTTTTTTAAAAAAACGTCTGGCAACGCTGTCCGCTTGTTGAATTCGGGTGTGAAGCGGGAATAGTAGCGGAAAATTTTGAGAGGATGAAGAGCATAGATGTCAGTGCTGCCAGCTTTTCAATTCTAAAGTCCAGCTAAAAAGCAAAAAAATGCGCTTTTTCCGCAAAAATGCACCAGATTTATTAGGTTTTTTAAAACACTAAATTAAATTAAAAAAATTTAATTATATTCTGAACCACCAACTATTTTTTTTTAAATAATTTACCTCACAGGTTACACAAATTTTAAATAAACTAAGCTAATTTAACTAATCTTACACAAAAAAATACTAATGTTTTTATGTACTTGTACCATTAAAGCATATCTTGAGATAAATTTCCATTAAATATGAAGGCACAAACTAAGAAACATTTTTTGGCTCCGAAATAAACAAAAGGCACCAAAAATGCACCATTTTTCTTACGCCAAAATATTTTAAGTAATTGACAACAATGGTTTGCTACGAAATTTTGGCAAAATAATAATAATGTACCTACTATATAAAATATTATAAATTCAAGTATCCTTACTTATATGCACGACTTAATTGATTTTGTACATATTATGATTTTCTCCAGATTTTAAAAAATACTGTTGAATAATCAAAAAAAAAAAAAGCCTTTTACATAACTTAACCTATTTTTACCTATTCAATTAAAATTAGACAAAAACTCAGTGTTTTTCGTAAACAAAATAACGAATTTTCTCAAAGTTTCTATTTTATATAGTGTCCCTAATTAGTTGTACGGAGCTGTATATTATCTACTATCTACTATCTAAAGGTTAGCCTCCAACTTTTCTTGCGGAAAAAAATTGATCGTGAAATCGTGGTTTCACTTGAAGTAAATTTAGAATGTTAAAGTTGTTAAAAAATAGTTTTAAAACCACTATATTATTAAACTCAATTTCATTTTATGAGTTATAAGATATTTTTATAATTTTTACGATTTGTACGAATAAATATTAAAAAAATTGAATGAAAAAGTCTAATTTTTAAGAAGTTTTTTATGTTTGCGTAGCAATTAGGTAGCACTATATTAAGTAAAAACAATGACAACAAATAACCCTAAGGATCTAAAAATATTAAATGATTTCTGACTTGGATTACAAAATTTCTGAAATTTTTACAAAAACTAGCTGAATTGGGCTAGACTTTCTGTATAAAACTTTTTTTAGAAGGTTTTAAAATATCATAAGTCTATTTTCCAAGTGATCAAATTTCAAAATATTTTCAGGTTTATTTTTTAATAGAATTTTTGATCTGGCGTTACGTTACTAAAATTTCCATTGCAGTTTTATTGGGTATTCAAGTAATTAGGTAGTTTAGTAATTATGTAATTAAGTTATTAAAAAACAAAATTTATTGTCCTTTCCTTGCCTAATATTGTATAATATTGAATATGTATAATATTGTCCTTTCCTTGCCAATCTCTAGCCAATGCCTTCCATTTTTACTAAAACAGAAAAGCTTACGAAACATTTACGAAAAAGAAAAACTACATTTGTGAAACAGTGCAGACGATTTGATCATTATGGCTAATGAATTTATGTAGAAATTTATGAAACTAATAAAAATAAAATGTTTCTCTTAGATGATATAATAAAACAATAAGTTTTCAAAAACTTTTAATTTTTTGATCACGGTAGAGGCTCAACATTTTTCTGGCAACACTGCTCACGACATAAATGTCGCTTTTTCTTACGCTTTTTCTCATTCTCTTTGTGCATGTCCCGCGTTCCGTTTACCACCGAATTCATCAAGCATGTCGTCCATAGTCAGCGTTGCCATATTCACATTTTCAACAGCAAATTACAGTTTTTTAAAAGACTTACAGTTTTTTAAAATGACTCGTAGTGCAAATAACAGTTTTTTAAAATTTCAGATTTGAAAAAAAAAATTTAAATATTCAATTCATAAATTCACACAATCGGAGAAAATCTATTTCAGAGAACATTGCGTAGAATTTTATGATCGACACAATAAACAGTTTATTCAATTTGAATGGGAAAATGCATTTTTAAAAGAAGTGAAACTTCTGTCTCCAACTAAAGTTTTATATACTTATCAACCATCTATATCGCAATTGAGTCAACATTTGACAAATGTTGTCAGTACTTTTGAATAGCAAGAAACTTAAGATGAAAGGCGAGAGTTACGTCAAATGATTTTAGCGATTTAAATTTAAATCATGACAGTAATATTAAAGTTTTTGGGAATCTATTTTAAAAATAAGAAAAAGCATATAAGGCAGTGAAGCATTTCCTCTTTTAAGAAAAATGGTTTCTGCTGCTCTATGCATTCCAATAGCTACAGCAAATGTAGAAAGAATATTTTCCATAACTGATATTAATAAAACAAAACGTAGAAACAAGTCAGAAGTTCCTGCACTTTATGATATTCTAAGAACAAAAGATCTCTTTAAAAAAAATGCATCAAATTATATTGAATTTGATAAATAAATCTAAAAGTACAAAATAATTGACAAGTCAATTTACGAAAATTAATGAAATTAGATTTAATAAATAAAGATCAAAATGTGATACATTCAAAAGCATGGTGTAATTACAATAAGGTGTTCTCATTCGCAATATCAGAAAAAATAAGCTGCCTTATTTTATTTAAAATTTTTTATATGTTTCCCTCTCAATTGTCAAAATAAAATAGAATGTCACAGAAAAATGTCATGGGATGAGAACTTCAAATGTACACATGCTAATCAAAATTTTTTTTTAAACCAGTTATGTTATTGTTTATGTTTTTGTTGATGAATTGTTTTTATTATTATTTGTATTTTAATAAATAAATAAATAAATACCAATTAAATTAAACTTGCTTTGTTTTAGAGTTACAGTTTTTTGTTGAAAATACAGTTTTTTTTTTTGATTTTCAGTTTTTGAAAAAAAGCTCTGGCAACACTGTCCATAGTAGAACTAGACAAGGTAGTGTTAGGACTGAATGTGCTCTCTTTCTTAGTGACCATAACTGTCAAACGCAGCCATGTTGGTATTTTTGCAATTTTTGCTTCCATATTGCATTCTCAGTGATTGCTGATTTTGTATGAAATGCCAACTTTGTTTTGACAGTTTCGGTCACCGGATCTCCGTCCTAACACTACCTTGTCTAATTTTACCATGAGGTCGCCCGTGCTGCTTGCTGCTGCCCAAATTTAGACTTCCCTAGTAGGTTATTTTCCAACAAAATTTTGTCAAGATTTTGTGTCATAACTTCAAAACTATGAAGATATCTCTTTACTTTTATTGGCAAGAATGTAGTTAATATAATATTATAATTATAGATATATTCACTTACATTTGGGTCCAATGCAATATCGACAACCGATTGTAGTGCCTGACAATTGCCCTCCTCCTGTATGGCCCAGCACGGATAGGGTGCAATTTTGGCCAAGCACTGGCCCTTTTTGAGCTCCACCTTGCCGAGTGTGAAAGGCACACCCTGCTTGTAACGTGGCAACGCAACGAAAGCTGAATCGCGCATCAACTGAGCACGCGTTACGATTACGTTACGCGGCACATAACGACCGGATTGGACATAAATATTTTTGGTTGACTCGCAAGGCCAAAGCAAGTTGCTGCCACTAAGCTGGAAGGTCAACTCGGCCAGTGGATCTAGCTTGCATTTAGGCGGTGGTGCGTCAGGATCAACGGGTGGAGCAACACCAGCGAGCGTGTGAGTAATTTTAGCGCTAGTCAAAAGCATCAGCAGAAAGCTGACTAAATGCCAAGGAAACATTTTTTTTTTGGTGAAGCACTGTTTGATGAACACACACACTTTTTTTTTTTTGCTTTACTTGAGTAATGGAATATTATTAATTTTTTATTATTCTTCTTGAGTTGATTTTTGCTTCAAGCTGCTTTTGCTGAGACTGCAAAACGGTTGGCTTACGTTTTTGCATTTATATTGAAACTATTTTGTGGTAAGAAATAAGTTTTTATTTTTTTTGTTTTTTTTCTCGAAAAATATAGTTATGCTTTAAAGAGTAGTTATTTTGGCGCTAATGGCACGCAGAGTATCATGTTCGGAGGTGATCTAGAATTTCGGTAACATTGACCCTGCAGCAAGGTCAGTCTACGGCACTGTGGAGAAAATCGCATAAATACACTGTGAAATGTTATTTTGGTAAAATATATAAAGACTGTTGAGTATTGTCAAACTCTGCTTATATGGAGATTATAGTAGGGCAATATATCATATACTTATTATGGCTGTGTGCGAATTGATCTAAATGCGACCTAAACTAAATTGGGTCGATAAGGCAGTGCTTCCTAAATAATTTAGGAAATTCTCGAGCTACCTAAATGCTCCCTAAATTAGAAAGCACTGCCGTATCGACAATTTTTAGTTTAGATCGCATTTATGCTTGGTTTTCACTATGTCATTTTCAGTTGTCAGTTGTTGTCAATCAAATTATAGATAGCAACATGTTGTCATTTTTTCTAACTTAAGCAATCTTAGAAAATGAAAAACATATAAATTATTAAATGGAGCTATGCAGAAAATGTACTACAGTTTTCTTAAGGAAATATTTCAGGTGATAAACTTTTGTGTTGTCATAAAAATGACATAGTGAAAACCAAGCATTAGATCAATTCGCACATAGCCTATACATAGAAATTGTAAAAATTTTTATAGTAACAATGGTAACTGTTTTCAGGCATTTTTTTTTACTAGCATGAAATTTTGAGTTCTTAAAAAAATTACTGTTAAAATCTCTTATAATATTTTTGAGATGTTTTAGAATAATAATATATTTAGGATGTTTTAGAATCAAATCTGAGGGTTTCATTCTCATCAACTCTAATTATTATTTTCGTTAAAAAAGAATGTTTGTTCAAGAACCGTAAAAATGGTAGTAGAGAAATTAGTAGTAGAAATAGTAGTAGAAATATTAGTAAAAAATATAATTTTAAATATTAGCGGAGAAAAGAGTGTTAATAGTTGCAGAAAATAGTTCGAAAAAATATAGTAGAAAGTAAAATAGTAGTAAAAAATAGTAGTAGCCGAAAAAAGTAGTGTTAATAGTTGCAGAAAATAGTTGTAGAAAAAGAAGAAATTAACTGATTTCAATTTGAATTTTTAAAAATGCGAACAAACATGAATGAATGACAAAAGTGGCAAAATGGTGACAAAATTTGAAAAATTTTAACGAAAGTTGAAATTTTATAAGTATAACAAATACTTGCATAGTACAAAGTTTGATTAAATTTTTTCAGTTTTCAATTAATACGGTCCTGAATTACACTGTATATGTTGTTCTTGTTCAATTAAGTAATTTCTCCAGGAAAAATCGGAAGGCTTCCATCATCTAATTTTCTTTAAGAAACCATGTGGAAACTTTTACTGATTGTCAAGCAATGACTACAGAAAATATTAATATCATTGTTTTCCAGCCGCTTATTATAGAATTCTATGGTCTAGTGGTAGCGCGCTTAACTGTCGCTCAGAAGTCCCGGGTTCGAATTCTGGCCGGGCATTTTCATAACAAGGGAGAGGAATTTTTACACATTAATTCTTAGCATAGGGGAGACAACTGCTTCTATATTGCTTTTTAAGACAGCGGAGAGAAGAGGAATGTTTCCCTTTAATGACATGTTATGTAAAAAAAGAAATGGAGTGTCCAACGGAAGGGAATGCTTTCTACATTCCATGGAATGTTTCCTGTTTATATCCGAGAATGTTTCCATTTCCTGAAGGGAAATAAAACTATAAAAATGTTGCACTTCTTTGAAGGGAAAAATCTGTATCGTAATGTACCATAGTATGGTTTGTATAAAAATAATTAAAAAATATTTTACAACAAAACAATTATCAATATATCAGCAACATTATTCCAGATAATATTAAAGTAACTTTGATAAAAAAACTCTTGCACATTTTGCAAATTTTTTTTCGTTTATATTGATGCAGACAACCACTTCTATTTTTTGTATCGTAACGCGTCCTTTTTTGTTTGCTTATATTCTTGGACAATACTTTCGATCGCTTCCACCTTTTACACTAAATAAAGTTCTACAAGAGTGCTATCCAAAAATCAAAATAGGACAAAAAAAATTTAAAATTTTTCTGTGCTTTTTTTCATTTTTAACAACAAAAAAGGAGTACGAACGTTACGTGCGTGACCATGGAAATGACCAAATACATATTAAATTTTACCTTCAAATACAAACCCATCATTTCATACCATCATACCATACGACAACATGATACAACACCAACAATCCTTGCCTAGTAAAATTTTTTTATCGCTTTTATAACAATCGTATGAAAGAAGAAATAGTAGAAGAAATAAAAGTAATACTATTATTACTTTTATTTCTTCTACTATTACACTATTACTTCTATTACTTTAAATAGTAGCACAAACAAAGTTAGAAATAGTAATAAGAAAGTGCTAGCTAATAATTTAGATTAGATTCTACTGTAAAATTCTACCACAATTCATATGATTCCTATCCATAAGTCCATACTATAATACCTTAACATCATAACGTACTATATTACGCCATCATACAATACCTTTATTTCATACGTAGTAGAAAAAACAGCATAAGTCGAATATAGTTGTATAAATAGTAATAAAATTAATAGTACAAAATAGCAGTAAAAATAGTTGAAATGTCAATATCAGAAAATGCAAGCTGACGTAAAAAATCTACTCTGTAATAGCCATATTCTGAGCTTGCTGTATTGAAAGCTATTTGTTGTGCACAAAGTGCAATGATTTTGCAATGGGTGGCGCTTAAAATCAAAATTTCACACAAACAAATAATTTGACTGATCTGAAAGCTAGGATTTTGAAATTTAAATTAAAATTGTTATCAAAGTCAATTCCCACAAATAATATAAGCGGTATAAAGCAATGGGGCAAGACACATCCCATACAACTTAAACACGATATTTTGCCACTTATAAAAGTTAAAGCATTCATATTGGGAAGAACGATGCATTTTCCAAAAACTTATCACCATTAAAAGTATGTACCCATACATGTCCAAAACCAAAAAATCGATTACGCCGAAACTAACCGTAACACAGTGGGGTATTGAACCCTCAAAAAGGTATCAATTCGCCAAAAAGATGCAGGAAATTGTTGACGATTTTTAGTTGAAATGGGTCCATATAAGAAAATACCATCTGTCTGACTGTCGACACATTTACAGCCGTAATTTGGAAGCTATCGTAATAAAATTAGTTTTTACTCTTGTATCTATAAAATAAGGATCAAAGTTAAAAAGGAACCAAATCGGATGAAAAACACGCCTAACTCCCATACAAAGTGACTTTATCAAAACGGTAAAATCTCTCTAAATTTCACAAAACTAAATGTATATAGTTGAAATTTTGCGTATGAGCTTTGATATTTAATATTCACTCTAAGTATGTAATTTAACCAAACCGAGAGAAAATCACGTCTACCTCCCATACAAAGTGACTTGATCAAAACTGTAAAATTTCAAAAAATTTCACAAAAATATATGAACTTGACATTCTGCACATAAGTTTTAACTTTTAATATGCATTCTGAGTTTGAAATTAATACAATCAAATAAAAACTTTGCCTACCTCCCATGCAAAATGACGCAAAGACTTTGAAAAAAAAAAGTAAAAAAGTATGCATTTTATTGTTTACACCAAGGGAGTTCAAATTTTTGAGAACCGGAAATATGTTATGATTAGCTGTACACTCTTTACTGAATTACATAGTTATATGTGCATCACTTTCGTTATTACATATGGTTTCCGCACAATGGTACATTTTTCGACAGCGAGCTCTTTTACGGCGCAAACGTAGCGCAGATTTTTTTCTCTCCAAGTTTTAAAAAAATGTCAATTATTTTCGAAAACAATAACAATTTCGACATAACTCACACTACTCACAACAATATGCCCACATATATGGTCAAAATACCAGGGTGCGTAAAGCAATCAAAATGCGTTCTCGCTCTTCTAAATTATGTTTGCTATGAGTTGATCATTTTGTAATATTCGGAGCGTATGAGGACAAAATATTGACTCTTCTTATAGCTCCACAACTGCTTTCCTCGTTCGTGAGTTTTTATGCTGAGAAATTTTAAAAGAGCGACGTCGTGTTGATGAGAGATGTTGAGTTTTTATCGCTCGTGAATTTTGAAATGATAAACTCATTGAATCGCTCACTTTCATTTGATGCGAAACTTTAGTTAAGCACTTCGCACATAATAAATTGAAAGGATTTAGATCAATAATATGAAGTATTTTTCTTAATAATATATTTCATTACAAAAATTAAAAAAAACAATATATTTTATGAAATTATAAGCTGTGTGCCGGATTGAGTTAAAACTTTCGGAAAATGTTTATCTTGGTGTCTCATTGATTCGATACCCAAGTAAAAATAAAAAAATTTATAGATAAGGTCATACAGCGGCAGAACAAGGCCTACTTTAAATATTCTTCACGGCTGAACAAGGGTCGTTAGCAGGACCAAACACCGGCCGTTTCTAAAACATCTCGGTCGTACAACGGGCGTATAGTGGGCGTACACAGGCCGAACAGTGAAAATTATACAATGAAAATTACTAGCTTTTCTTTTTAATAACTTCATACACAATAAATTTCATTTGCGCCACACACAAGTGGTGATACTAACAACATCAGCATCGCCGAGTGAAGCTTGCTTTTGATGCTCCATAAAAAAGGCATACAGCGACCGTACAACTTAGTTTAGGCCTTGTATGGCCGTTGTTAAACTCAATTTTCGGTCGCTAGCTTTTTTGATTATTTTTAGGCCATGTTCGACCCTTGTACGGCCGTGTGGCCCATGTTCGACCGCTAATATTTAGCCTGCTAATATTTTTAATGGCGTAAAGACACACAACATAAGCTCCAAATTTATAAATATATAGGTAAAGCGTGTGTAAAGGGTCTACAATGCCTACAGCAGAACCCACATAAAATTCCATGCAACGTTTTTGAATTTTTGTTGCATTGTGTGGCTTCTGATACATTCTTATGACGTCAGCAATTTTTTATTATTTATATTAGAAGGACAAAGAATGACCAAAGCCCGACAAAGGTAAAACTTATCTGCCGTATTATAATTTTTACTTATAAATCCGTGTAGGGATATTGTATTTACGTTGCTACCTTTGCGACCTGATGAAGTAATATTTTTTTTTTATTTTTGATGCGAAGCCACGTTTCACATTCTTCGTTTATCCTTATTAACAGATACTATAGCACATACACTAAATAAAAATTCCCTGTTATGTCGTGACGCGATCGTTACATCTTCGATCGTTATGACGTCATAAATTTTTGTCTATTTTTTGGGAGTAGGCGGATAGAAGCATATATTACTGGAGTATAATAATTTCTAATCAAGCACATATACTTAATTAGTAATTGTTCCTTGCAATAATCTTTAATTTTTGTTGCTAAGTGTCAAAACAAATTTTATGCATATATAAAAAAAATCCAAAAATCTGCTTGGTGGTTTGTTAGGCAAAGCACTTGTTGTTGTTGCAACCTGTTGCTTCATAAGCTTATTTGGCATTAAACTCTAATATAATTCTAGATAATTATAGAAAAAAAATTATTAAAATATTTTCATTTCAGTAGATTTGGCTGGAATGATAAACTTTACAGCCCACTGTGCTGTACGAAAATTTGTGTTTACTTTGTTGGCATGAATGAAATATGAGAATAAAATAAATATTGCACATACAATTAAATAAATACACAAAACAAAAAAAAATTTGAAAACTAATAAAAATAAACAATTATCATTATGATCGTTATCATTATGATAAATAGAGCAAAATGTAAAATTACGCATAATTAAAAGTATTATAACATGACGTGATACTTTGGCTAATTTATAAAATAACGAATTTAAAGAGATGTGTAAAAGTTTAAGAGTGCGATAACGATAACTAATGAAAAATTTATTGTGGAAAATTTAATTCAATATTAAGCAAAATAGTTTAAGGAAAATCGTTAACAATTTTTACAACCCATAAAACATAATGCTTAACATGAATTGACATTTTTGGCATAGCAAACAAATATTCGAGGTCAACTAAAAACATTGCATACGCGCAGGAAAAATAAAAATTGACAAAAATATTTTCAATTTATCTTGAGAATGTTGCAGCGCTACGTGCAAGAATGACGGCGCTCTGTGTTTGTAGGTGTCAATGATGTGCCAAAAACATTACAACAATAATTGAGGCCTACCAACCAGAATCGGAACACCCAAAACTGTACAACTGTAAGTTTAAAAAGAATGTGGAAAAAAAAATAGAAATGAATACAAAAAATTTCGCTTTCAAATACTTAATATTAAAGCATTTATTGTGGTAAGAATTTAGGTCTCTCAACAACACCTGCAAAACAACAAAAAAAAAAAAGAAATTTACTGCCAACAATTTCAGCATGCATTGCAAAAACTATGTCACAGCTATCTGCATTCCCTGCAATCAACAGTACGGAATTGATTGCAAATTGCATACAAAAAATTGCAAAATAATAGGTATGAAATCTTACTGAAGAGGAAAAAATTCAATAACCTGACGAGGTCGACATTATTAAAAGGTAAAATTGTAGCAGTATTTTAGGACAAGACAATTTTTTTTAGAATAAAAAGATATAATTCTATTGTAAGGGAGTATTTATTTTCGTAGGCTCGATGTGAGGATAGGATACACCGTGCGACAGCACTTTTCACACATGTTGTAAGCCATATAGACGTGAAACAAGAGGCAAAGGAAAGTAGAACTGCGTTATCACTTTTTTTCTAAAACATTAGGATTTCTTTTAAAATGACTTTAAAGTTACAAAATGCAAAATGAAAATTTTTTGCTATAACTGTAGTACGGTGATATTATTGAAGTAGAAGGTACTTACTTAGTTCAGCGTTCAGGGTGTAAGAAACGTTTTTATTTTTATTGAATGAGTGGACTTTTTTGAATGGGGAAAAACCACATAGCGATTAAATGAGCAGCACAGACTTACCGTGATTATGCTATTGGTAATTGTAATTGGTAACTGGTAATAAATTAATGGTAATTGATAATTAGTAAGTGGTAGTTGCTAATTGGTAAATGTTAATTCGTAATCGGTACTTTGAAGTTGGTTATTGATAATTAGTAATTGCTTATTTGTAATGGTAATGGTAAGGTAATGGTAATGCAGCAATTCCATTTTAAACGCACTGAATAAATGAAAAGTACGGAGTTACCATATCTGATTTGGGTCAAATTTTGCATGAAACATCACTGACGTAAATAAAAAAAATGCTTTGGAGGAAAAAAGGTTTAGTGTGATTTTTGGCAGAGTAACAGGGTGAATAAAATCAACAAAAAAATCGGCAGTCAATAGATTTTCTCGAAAACTCATATCTTAAATATTTCTTAGTCGAATGTAAAGCTTGCATTACAGTTAGAAAGGTAATTAAACGAAAGCTAATATAGCAATAATTTTAGGATATCTTGGTTTTTGGGGTTTCATCCCTTGCAGCAAGGTTATTGATTTCGAAGAAGGGGCTTGAAGAATACCATTTAATAATTTCAAATTATTTTTTTCTTAAAGTTAGTACAAAAAAATTTTAAAAATATAAAAATTTGGGTGGAGACTCAAAAGGTAAGGAAAATATGGTAATTTTAACATCTAAACACAAATATTTCTTTGAAAAACAAACCGCATTTCAAGTTTCAACTACCGTTGGAACGAACTTTAATCTAAAAATTATTTTCAGAAATTTTTTTGGTATGGGGTACCATCCCTTGCGATAAGGCAGTTTATTTTGAAGTAGGAGTTCGAAGAATACCATTTAAAAACTGACACTAATTTCTTAAAGGTATTTCTTTAACAGGTATTAAAATGATAAGGCTAAATGTGTTAAACACCTGATACTTAATAAGAAATACTAAAATGTTTTTTAACCAGCTGTTACAAATATGACGTGAAATTCCAAAATTTGACCTTAAAAATTAAAAAAAAAAACAAAACTTCCTTAAACAAGTGATACAAAATATCATAAAATTCTTACATCGATATACTAAAATTATTAAATTATCATTTTTTTTTAATTTAAAGAACAAGTACAAAAAACTCAATGATGCTACTTCAGAAAAACCTAAATGTGATTTAAAAATATTTTTAAATAAAAACCTTTCTCAAACTAGCTGCACAAAATAACACGATTTTTGAAAAACATGATACTTCCTTAAAAATACTGAAATGTTATTTTAATAATACTAAAATAAAAAAATTTTAACGAGCTGTACAAAATATGACGTGAAAAATACAAATATGTATATAAACCTTTCTTAAACTAACTCTACAAAACATTAAAAAATTCAAACTTAGAAAAACTAAAATGTGACCTTAAAAAATTAAAAAAAAAATCTATAAAAAGCTATACAAAACATCAAAAAATTTATACTTAAAAATACTAAAATTAATAAACTCATTTATTTTTTTCAATAATTTTATGAACCTTCTGAATGATCTCATTTAATTAATTTTTTTAAGCATTTTTTCTTGTTTTCCAGAAAAAAACAATAAATACTATGCAAACATTAATCAAAACTGTAATTTTTAGTATTTTAAAGTCTTCTACAATGCTTTGTGTTGTAAAACAAGGCATAACTAGTTTAAAACTTCATATAACGTCTTCCAAAAAATTCGTTTTCTAAGGTTCGTCAAAACCGGGATCCCAGGATTGTGTGTTTCAAATCCCGAGATTGCCGAAGCGTCCCGAAATTGGATGCCCTATTGTGCACCCTGTAGCCCCGCCAAACAATATGCTTAATTTTTTTCTTCGAAATTAAAATTTTTATTTCCGTTATGATGCTCCATGCTAAATTTGACCCAAATCGGATATGATCATTCCGTAAGGCCGGTACGTTTGAAATGGAATTGTTGAATGGTAATGGTAATGGTAATGGTAATGGTAATGGTAATGGTAATGGTAATGGTAATGGTTATGGTAATGGTAATGGTAATGGTAATGGTAATGGTAATGGTAATGGTAATGGTAATGGTAATGGTAATGGTAATGGTAATGGTAATGGTAATGGTAATGGTAATGGTAATGGTAATGGTAATGGTAATGGTAATGGTAATGGTAATGGTAATGGTAATGGTAATGGTAATGGTAATGGTAATGGTAATGGTAATGGTAATGGTAATGGTAATGGTAATGGTAATGGTAATGGTAATGGTAATGGTAATGGTAATGGTAATGGTAATGGTAATGGTAATGGTAATGGTAATGGTAATGGTAATGGTAATGGTAATGGTAATGGTAATGGTAATGGTAATGGTAATGGTAATGGTAATGGTAATGGTAATGGTAATGGTAATGGTAATGGTAATGGTAATGGTAATGGTAATGGTAATGGTAATGGTAATGGTAATGGTAATGGTAATGGTAATGGTAATGGTAATGGTAATGGTAATGGTAATGGTAATGATAATGGTAATGGTAATGGTAATGGTAATGGTAATGGTAATGGTAATGGTAATGGTAATGGTAATGGTAATGGTAATGGTAATGGTAATGGTAATGGTAATGGTAATGGTAATGGTAATGGTAATGGTAATGGTAATGGTAATGGTAATGGTAATGGTAATGGTAATGGTAATGGAAATGGAAATGGTAATGGTAATGATAATGGTAATGGTAATGGTAATGGTAATGGTAATGGTAATGGTAATGGTAATGGTAATGGTAATGGTAATGGTAATGGTAATGGTAATGGTAATGGTAATGGTAATGGTAATGGTAATGGTAATGGTAATGGTAATGGTAATGGTAATGGTAATGGTAATGGTAATGGTAATGGTAATGGTAATGGTAATGGTAATGGTAATGGTAATGGTAATGGTAATGGTAATGGTAATGGTAATGGTAATGGTAATGGTAATGGTAATGGTAATGGTAATGGTAATGGTAATGGTAATGGTAATGGTAATGGTAATGGTAATGGTAATGGTAATGGTAATGGTAATGGTAATGGTAATGGTAATGGTAATGGTAATGGTAATGGTAATGGTAATGGTAATGGTAATGGTAATGGTAATGGTAATGGTAATGGTAATGGTAATGGTAATGGTAATGGTAATGGTAATGGTAATGGTAATGGTAATGGTAATGGTAATGGTAATGGTAATGGTAATGGTAATGGTAATGGTAATGGTAATGGTAATGGTAATGGTAATGGTAATGGTAATGGTAATGGTAATGGTAATGGTAATGGTAATGGTAATGGTAATGGTAATGGTAATGGTAATGGTAATGGTAATGGTAATGGTAATGGTAATGGTAATGGTAATGGTAATGGTAATGGTAATGGTAATGGTAATGGTAATGGTAATGGTAATGGTAATGGTAATGGTAATGGTAATGGTAATGGTAATGGTAATGGTAATGGTAATGGTAATGGTAATGGTAATGGTAATGGTAATGGTAATGGTAATGGTAATGGTAATGGTAATGGTAATGGTAATGGTAATGGTAATGGTAATGGTAATGGTAATGGTAATGGTAATGGTAATGGTAATGGTAATGGTAATGGTAATGGTAATGGTAATGGTAATGGTAATGGTAATGGTAATGGTAATGGTAATGGTAATGGTAATGGTAATGGTAATGGTAATGGTAATGGTAATGGTAATGGTAATGGTAATGGTAATGGTAATGGTAATGGTAATGGTAATGGTAATGGTAATGGTAATGGTAATGGTAATGGTAATGGTAATGGTAATGGTAATGGTAATGGTAATGGTAATGGTAATGGTAATGGTAATGGTAATGGTAATGGTAATGGTAATGGTAATGGTAATGGTAATGGTAATGGTAATGGTAATGGTAATGGTAATGGTAATGGTAATGGTAATGGTAATGGTAATGGTAATGGTAATGGTAATGGTAATGGTAATGGTAATGGTAATGGTAATGGTAATGGTAATGGTAATGGTAATGGTAATGGTAATGGTAATGGTAATGGTAATGGTAATGGTAATGGTAATGGTAATGGTAATGGTAATGGTAATGGTAATGGTAATGGTAATGGTAATGGTAATGGTAATGGTAATGGTAATGGTAATGGTAATGGTAATGGTAATGGTAATGGTAATGGTAATGGTAATGGTAATGGTAATGGTAATGGTAATGGTAATGGTAATGGTAATGGTAATGGTAATGGTAATGGTAATGGTAATGGTAATGGTAATGGTAATGGTAATGGTAATGGTAATGGTAATGGTAATGGTAATGGTAATGGTAATGGTAATGGTAATGGTAATGGTAATGGTAATGGTAATGGTAATGGTAATGGTAATGGTAATGGTAATGGTAATGGTAATGGTAATGGTAATGGTAATGGTAATGGTAATGGTAATGGTAATGGTAATTGTAATGGTAATAGTAATAGTAATGGTAATGGTAATGGTAATGGTAATGGTAATGGTAATGGTAATGGTAATGGTAATGGTAATGGCAATGGTAATGGTAATGGTAATGCTAATAGCAATGGAAGTAGTAATGATGTTATCTAATTCATTAATCATTAAGTTAAGAGATACATTTCAAAAAGGATTTTCTGAATTTGAATTTATTTTTTCTGAATTTCAATTGATGTGTTTTGAATTGCTCTTTGAAATAATGCTTGAAGATGCATGTGTTTGGAATAAACCAGATGTTGCTGAGTTTTTCTTCTTAACCCTTTCAATGCACTATGGTCCAGCGGACCACTTTTCTTGGCCAAAACTCAATTTTTTTTACGATCTTTAAATGAATTCTCTTTACTAGAATCCTAAAAGCAAACACTCAGAGACAACAAAAAACATATTTTGTTTTAGTGAGCGGCAGTTTACCGTTATGTAGCAAACCATCGAAGTTGATTCTCTTAGTGTGTTTGTGAATAGAATTGAGTGGGCTCTTTTTTAGTGTTTAGTTCAAGTTGCGTCTACCAAAGATAACAAGATAGGAAACTTAGAAAACACAACCTCAAAAAATGTTTGCATGTATTTGTGCATAGAAAAAATCAACTCTGAGTGGCACTCTTGTTCTTAATCGGCCGCAAGCTCACAAAGAAAGCAATTGGTAACCCCTGAAATTAATGCATATAATCTGATTGTTAAAATATAAATACTTAAGTTAGGTTGCAATATGATGTTTGCAACCTACACTGATTATTAAGTCCCTTTATTTTGGTCTATATATGATTTTAAAGTTTGGCAATTTCTTCAGTTGTTGTATTTGTCAACATTTTTGAAAAATTTGCTTTTACTCAAACCCCCGCTATTCTACACAAACCCCCGCTATTCATGGTGAGATTTAAAAATGGAACGATCTTCTTCTTTTTCTTCTTTTTTCTGCTGGAACTTCGTTTGCAAACAAGAAAAATAATGTATGGATTGAGTGTTTTAACATTTTAATCTTTAAGTTGTGATAAAGGCATATGTTGAACATTCAAATAATTACATGCATGCTCTTATTTTATTACATATCGTCAAACAAAGTTTGACAATTTTCACACTTGTTGTATTTGTCAGTGGCTTTTTATTTTCACTACTGCGGCATTTTACTTGCAGAGTTGTCAACTATCATTGTTTTATTAATAAATTTTTTCATAAATTTCGCAAATTTTGCTAACAGTTTTTCAATTAAGATGTATCTGGTTAAATAGCTCTTCATAAGTATAATTTATAATAATTATAACATCGTTCATCATAGCGCAGTTTACCTAAAATTTGTCATTTTTGTCGTTCATTCGGACGTTGCTAAAAAAAAGTTTTTGTGAGAGTAACACTCGAACTGAAAATATTTCTGCGAAATAGTCGATCGCATCTCGAAAGTCTAAAGGAACAAAATATTGCATATTAAATAAGTTTAAAAATATCCCAACATCATCTTTAATATCGTAGTTTTAAAGTCACTGTTAACAGTTTTATATGTTCGGACGGTACGTGTCGAACGTTACACTTTTTTCTATTGTAGTTTAATTGGGTAATTAAGTAATTAGGTAGTTCAGCTATTATGTAATTAAGTAATTAAAAACAAATTTTATATAATTTTTCTTCCTAGCCTCACCCATTTTAAGAATATATTTAGCCAATACCTTCCATTCTTACTAAAACAAAAAAGTTAAAGAAAAATTTAATAAACCTTTACGAAAAATAAAATATACAGCTGCGAACTTGTCTTGTTTTAGCGGAGCTGTAATCGTGAAATGTTAAAATGTCTGTGCTTCATGTGAAAAAAGTTAACGAACAATTTACTAAACATTTATGAAGAAGAAAATCTATGTACATTTCTGAAACAGTGATTGCTTTAATTAATAAAATCAAAATATTTCTCTAAGATAATATTATAAGATAATAAGTTTTTAATAAGTTTTAATGTTTTGATCACGAAACCATTATTGATAAACTATTTGCGTAAAGTATTAAGTTGGCAGTCATGCAACTACTTAAAATTATATATTATTTAAGTTATGCTTAACCCTCCGTCATGCACATGTTCCGATAGTCATGTACGTAGCGCATGTATCTGGCCAGATACACTATGTATTTCAGTACATTTATATGAAAAATATGCTATTTTATTATATGAAAAATATGCTATTTTAGTGATAATATTACATTGTTATATTGTTATCACGCCAAGCAGATATATATTTTCTATTTTTTTTTTCTTAGTACATGCTAAACACCTACCCGTGCAAATGAGAAATAAAACAAGAAAAATTTTATTTTTGTGCTTAATTTCAAAAAAATAGTTGTTATAAAGTTTATTTCAATTAAATTTAGTAGTTATAAAGTATGTTTTAATTAATTCTAAATTAAAAACGTCTTACACAGCTTCAAGTAAGCAACTTAAACATGTATACACTGATTTCGAATGTTGTAGGCATACCAGATTCGAGCACTTGGAACAAAAAAAAAACGAGATAGTCGGCGAATTTTTTCATCTCCCAATGTACATAGCTGACAACTTTTTCTCTTTTGTAGAGTATCAGCACCACTTGAGCTAGGAACTACTACTGGAATCTGAAATGAAGAAGAAAAACGAGGAAAATGAGATGTAATGAAGGGCAAATGTTATATCAATCAAACTTACATTTAGTGGTCTTTCAAAATACGATTCCATGGCCAAACGAAAACAAAAAAACCCCTGTTTGTGTTTGCCTCCATTGCTGTGAGAGTGATTTGAGTAAACAAACGCAGAGAAAAATAAAAAATACCAATAAAGTACAGTACTCTTCATACAAAATGTGTGTGTATCTGGCCAGATACATGCGCTACGTATGCGATTTATAGATGAAAAAATCCACATAAATTTTGTTTGTTGTTTTATTTTTTAAATGTGTTTTTTCATAAAACGATACCAAACAATATTTTTAGAGGGTAATTGGAGACTCAAACCCCTAGCTCAATTAGAAATATATTTAAATCACAGTTAAATTCGTAAAATATCTGGCCAGATACATGTGCATGACGGAGGGTTAATGTTATCAAATGTTTTACAACATAAGTGTTTAAAATGTGTTAAGATAATTAAGGCATAATTTTACTTTGCATCCCAAGCATAAATATGTTTTTAAGATAAATTTCTTTAGCACCAGGTATGCCAACCAGGATTTTCCCGATTTGCGGGAATTCGAATAAAATGCTAAGCGAAGGTAAAAACATATACATCTATGGCATTTAATCTGCCAGATAAAGAAACCACCAGAGAGTATAAATTATATAGAGATGTCAGTTCGAGGTTCACTCAAGTTTCGTTGTACAAGCGTTCGGAAAATAGAAAAACAAAACAAAAATAATTGTGCTTTTGCCTCAGCAGATGTTCCATGCTCACATATAAAAAAGTATAGGCAGCGTCAAAACAAACGCTGAGGCAAAGCATAATTATTTTTGTTTTGTTTTTCTATTCTCCGGACGCTTGTATAACGAAACTTGAGTGAAATAGCATTCACCTCTATATAATTTATACTCTCTGGAACCACCGCTTAGCATGTACACAAACAAATTTGGAAATACATTTTCAACGTTGCAGTAGCTGTTTGTTTTTTTTCAGCATTGGCTTTGTTCACAAGAGAAGCAAATGATCATCACTTTGTCTTGTTATCTTTTACTGCCTTTGACTGAATGATTCAGGTCCTATGCCATGGTTTTGCTAGGCAAACATGTTTGGTGAACTAATTTTTTTTGTTAGTGTTTTACGAATAAAATGAGAAATGAACTTTTTCTCATCATCAAACTTTTGATTATGTTCGAAGTTAATTTTCGATCTCACAGAGTTAATTTTTTTAGCTGGAATAACAAAAACAAATTTGGATTCATTCAAGCATTTGTTTCTTGTGTGAACTCAGACATTCAGACCAAAAAACATAAGAAAAAAGGAATAAGAAATTAGCGTGGGCCATGAAGTAAGTTAATATAAAGAATTTCGAAATGTTTACAAAGTATACTTATATATTATATTATGTGGGACATTCTTTTTAAATAGATCAAGAAAAAGTGCCACCAAACCGTGCTGATATCAAATAGAAACGATTTATTGAAGTGTTACATACAAATGTAGAGCAACTAAAATTAAAAAAAGTTTACAGCAAAGAGAAAAATATAACATAACAAAATAAAGATGAATATACTTAAACATTTTGATTTGGTGGATAAACTGACCGCAACATTACTTAATCGATAACTCATGTTGTTTTTTCCAATTTAAAATTTAGCCTAAAAAAGAAAAGTTGGCAACACTACGATTTATTTCATTCATAAATTAACATAGCTGCCATTGTTAACCCTATCATTCCATGCAATAATTTTGCACTTTTCGAAAGAAAATAATGTGGTTTTTTATGTTTAGAATTGCATTTAACATGAAGTATAGCTTTTTACATATTTTTATTTTCGTTTTGAAGCCAATCCAAAACAAATGTGTTGGAAAAGCTAAGTAACATAATTAGCAACTGACTTATTCACCTCACTATTTTAGCAAATTGACAGATGAGCTAAAATATATTCAGATAAGGGCTAAGAAATTCGTGGTGAACGAATTTTTCTCGTACGTGTGTTTTACTTCACCACTTTTCGGGTTCCCCACAGAAGTTTCCTATCTTGTTATCTTTGGCGTCTACGAACGAAAAGCACGTGTCTATTAAAAAAAAAATATGGATAACGAAGGTGACAGTGAGTATTTTAATTATAATAAAAAATAATAAAAGAAAAACGTGTTGGTGAAAAAAATTTTACTGGTTTTTTTTTGGTATAAATGTTAAATATTTAATTTTTAATATTTTTTTGGGGCTTTTCGAAATTCATGAAACCTTTTAAAAAATTGTCTACATTTGTCAAGCATAAAAATAAAAACCAAAACTAGAGAAGACAGTTCTGAACATTTATGTGCAAGTATCAATGTGCACTTTTTTGCACTTTTTAAGAAAAAATATTTTCTTTCAGACTACTTCTGTTTGGAAAATTCTGAACTTTTTAATATTTGGCTGGCAAAGGAGAAGAGTGGAGGTGAAGAGGACGCTCTGCAAAAATATGTCATAGAAAAAAGTGGAGATGAGGACATCCAAGCATACGTATACCATCACTTGTCAGAAAAATGTCGGGTTTTTCGCATTCATTTAGCAGCAAAGTGGACAAAATGTCATAGAAATTTGAACTTGTTTCAAGGAAAATTTTCGGATTGGCTAAATTCGAAAACAATTTTTCTAAAAAACATTAATATGACAATGCCTACTTCAGAAGTAGAGTGTTCAATTGGCTCTAATTTACATGGAACTGGGCGTCCAGAACTGCCGTATTGTGAGAAATCTGAACGTAGCAAAAGAAGGCACGCATCAGACTTGTCAACATCTCAGGGCAACGAAACAGATCTGCTAGTTTGGGCAGCAGCAATTTCGGCTCGGAAACAAGGTCAGGGGGATTTAGCTATCGTTTTAAAAAAACAATCGAAAGTCCATCAAGATCTTCAAAAATTAGAAAACTATACACACAAGAGGTAAAAACACCCACGGCCATGATAGCAGAGGAAGCGTTAGCTTTTTTACTTGAAAACAATTTTTCTAAACGGTAATACTGCAGTATTCGCAGTGAATGCGTGCAACGCTTTCCTCCTTACAACCATATTTTAGAAGTCAAAAGTAAATGCAGACCAAGTGGAATAATTCTCAGCGAAAAAAGAAAAGAGTATCATTAAAGTCGTTGTTAACTCATACTGCTTCAAGAATTGTTGTGATGCAAAATGAAGTAATACAAGCAGTCATGACTTCAACTCAGAGCAACAGTTTGTCAACAAAATTAATTTTGAGTTACGGATTCGACAGTAGCTCCGGTCAAGCTCAGTACAAGCAACGCTTTTCTGATCCAACCACATCACGCAATGCAGATGCAAGTCTCTTAGCGACAACAGTGACTCCATTACGACTTATGACGAGCTCAGCAAAACCACTGTGGAATAATCGCTTTCCGCAGTCAACAAGATTTTGTCGGCCACTAAAACTGGAATTCACAAATGAAACGAAAGAAGTAATAAGAAGAGAAGCTGACGACTTAAAGAAAGAAATAGAAAGTATAGAAAACATACAAATAGAAATTGGCGAGGGTAAGAAAATCGAAATATCATTTAGTTTCCTGTTGCCTATTTTGGAGAAGATGCGGCTGAGGCGCGGAACAAAATGTATAAAAGTGACAGATTACATCATGCACGCCGAACTAGTCGCATTGATAATATTTGCGATGTATTTAGTAGAGCCCTTGATACTTCTGACCCACTAGTTTCATCATTACGTTTAAGTACCCGTGCACACCAACACAAACGTTTAGTTCTTCCACCAGAAGTTACAGAATTATTATGCTGTGAAGACATTGCCGAAACTTTGGAGGATGAAGAAACTGTAGAAAATAGTGAAAGTTCGGATGATGATTATGATGAAAATGAAGAAACAGGATATGAAGCTGAAAATGTAGTTTGAGAAAACGAATTGAACATAACCGGCAGTGAAATTTAAATAAAAATGGAGCATGTGTGTTACACATTGAATTAAAACAAAAATATTGAAAACCTATGTAAACAAAATAGAATATGGAATTTAAAAAACAATAAAATTATAATTTTTTCGCTTGAAATTTCAACAAAGAATTTCACTAAGTATTTTATTTCCCACTAGCTTGAGTTTACAGCTCTGCCTGTACTGAGTATAAATTGTACTCAGTACTTTACAGCTCTGCTATAAATTATATTATAAAATTAACCCTTAATGGGGGCTCATGAATTTGATTGTTTTTGGGTGTTTTTGTTAATTTTTGGTCTTTGGTGTGTTCTGACACATATAGTAAAATTTTATGGCCAACATTTTTGTAGAACATTTCATCCCCGCCCCTCCCCTTTTTAGGGGTGTTTTTTGCAATTTGCTATAATATATCCAAAAAGTTACTGTAAATAACAAAAGGGGCGTGGCAGCGCCCACTTTTCACAAAAAATTTATTTTGCTTGTGCAACCGATATATGTACCAAATCTCATCCTTGTACCTCTAATAGTTCATGAGATATGACCATTTCAAATTTCAAGAAGTGCCACGCCCTTTTTACACCCTTACAGTCCAAATTTCTCAAAATCCCTTCTGATCGCCCGTCTACGTCATAAAAGGAACCTACATGCCAAATTTCAAGGTTCTAGCTTTATGCGTTTGGGCAATAAATGTGTTTTTTTGTATTCAAATACTTTTGGCCAAGAAAAGTGGTCCGCTGGACCATAGTGCAATGGCTAGGCTAGGCTTAGAACAAAATAATTTTTTTGAGGTAATATTCCTATCAGTTAGGTCCGATAGACGAATAAAAAAAATATACCTTTGATTTTTAGCTGCACTACTTACGTTTTGCAAGCTTGTAAAAAGAAAAAAAAATTGGTTTTCTCCTGTTTGGCACAAAATTTATTTTTTTAATCCCCTGAAGGTTTTTTAACCCTTGCTGTTTAAATCCTCTTAGTTTTATTATCATTAAAGCCATAAAAAGATAAAAAAAACATAAATTTGATTTTTGTCCGATTGATTTATTCTTATAAGATATGCCAAAAAAAAAAAATGTTTTGCTTTTTTTCTATACAAATCGAAAATTCAACTGACTTTAATGTCAAATATCTCTCTAAATTTATTTTTATCATGTTGGTTCATATTTTCTTAATAGTACCAAACGATTTCAATTAAAAAAACCGTTCAAAATAAAAATAAAAATTACTCTCTGACGGCTTTAATATATTGGGCAAATCCTCTCAAAGGTTTAAGTATCTTTCAGACGTTAAGAAGTGTTGGGTTAAGAAAAAATATACAAAAAAAACGGTTGTAAGGTAATATGAGAATATCCTTAATGTGTTTTTTAGCATATCTGCTCAGGAATTGCGGTTCAAAGCAATATGACGACATTTGCACAAAACGATTTTAGCAAAAAATGGAATCAATGGAATATGCGACTTTGTATATGAAAGGGTATTTATTTTATTTTACTGTTGCGTACAAAAAATGTCAGCACTTGTTAATAAAGTTGTTTCCAGATATTTTTATCTTAGTTCCGTTTCAAAAGTAATTTGTTGTGTTTAAGCATATTTGTTTTTTTGTTTGTCTTGCCTGCTGGTCATCCATCGATTTCATATGATATTTCAATTATTTGCAATGTTGGAAATAAAAATACACTCAAACAGTAGACGACATCGTATGCTTTGATGTTGTACTGAAAACATAAAAGAAATTTTCCTTACATCAGAGTTTATTAAAAATATTTTGCGGAATTGCATAAAATAATGCTTTACTTTATACGCATGGGATTTTTAGTGTTTTTTTGTTGAGTGCCAGCTCAAAGGCTCGTAAAAGCGTGATGTGAGAGGGAGGTGTATGGGCCGATATGCTGATAAGAATGCTTGAGTGTAGCATGTTGGCCCTTGTGAGTTGTTTTAAAATAATTTCCAATTTGCTTTGATTTTTACAACTTTGTTTGTTTTTTTTCCCTGGGGTCCCTGTGGAAGAGTTATTTTTGTGAGCTTTTTGTGTTACACGATTTTGATTCACTGTGAAATTCATATGTGAGTATGATTCAAGTTTGACCTTCATAATTTCTATGTAAATTATTGTACAACAGAAACAAGTCTTGTGCAATTTGCTTCGAAGACAGTTGTTTTGGGACTTTTGTGCAAAATAAATTAAAAATGGTAATGCTCAGCTAACGGATTTGTTTGAATTAAGTACTTTTTTGGAGTTTAAGGAATGAAATGAAATTTGATAAATTCAATAACAGCGCAGATATTTACATCGAGAGTGGAGTCAATGAATATTTTATTGTTTTGTCTCATTCTTAGAATACGAAATTATACAGGAAAAAAGTAATTTTACTAACAATATCTACGTCACATGGATATAGATATGTGTATAGGTATGTTCATGGATGTCAAACAAACAACATTTTTTTTAAATTACGCAAAAAGTATTTCATTAATTAATTAAAATGAGTTGAACAAAAAGAGTACAACTCTCTGAACAGGAGAGAAGTGAGTGAGCGTTGTTCAAACAAAGTATGCAACAATCTATTTTAGGATGCATGTAAGATATGTGCCAATTTTAGCTCAATCAAGCAGTTTATAGAGATCTGCACACCAATCAAACAAACAAACAAACAAACAAAAAGATGCATGTTTGTGTTTTTGTTTTTTAAATATACATATCCATACACATTGTTTTAAATTCACTACCTTAGCATGTCTGTTGCGAAGTTTTTTATATTTTGCTTTGAAGCTGTCAACTCACTGTTGAATATCCGAGCTAAGTCAATATTTGACTTGTCCAATTCTGACAGTTTTGTTTACATTCAATTACAAATATTTATAACATCAATATTGAAAGGAAATTGTTGAACTATGAGTTGTTTATTTGTCATAAGTTGCCGTTAGTAACAATTTTTCGCTTCATTTGAGTAGAAATGTTCTTGTCGCAGTAATTGTTATTCTTGTAATATTCTGATGTCGAAATTCAAATTAGGTAATATAAAGATGCTTTCTCTTTTAAAAATATCAAATTAATTTTGCACTGTCAAATGCCAATGCTAAAATTTTTGTACTTCCCACTGAACCATAAGCGAAGGTTTGAGTAAGGTGAGAGTTTTGCGAAAGTTTTTGGATAGTTTTTTTTTTAGTTTTTAATTTTTTATTTTGTCACTTAAAAGTGCTTGCTATAGAATTTTAAATTCGCTAAAACTTTTCCCATAAAAAAAACTTTACTTATTTTGCAAAATTCATAAAAAACTTATTTTGAGTCCAAAAAGAATCATGATTAATTAAACTATAATTTTTTTATACAAATTATCGCTATGTTATAATACTTTTTTATGAAATACATGTTTAAATGTGTTCCAAACATAAGGTGGCAAATTTGAAAAATACTGTTACAAAATAAGTGGTAAGATGTGCGTGACAGCAGATGTGTTTGCTTTAAGTTAAGATTTTTCTTGAAATTTCAATTAAAACATCAATGAATTGATTACAATTAATAAGTTATCTGCTGGTCCCTTTCTTTTTTTCTATTATTTTTTAATATAGTTACTTTGTTTTACTATATATTAATACTACACATGCATATTATCTATGTATATAATAAACTAAAAAATATTTTTTTTCAAACAAAATTTGTTTAATATTATTTGAAATGATTTAATTATCGCTATGTTATAATATGCATTAATAAAATTTATAATTCAAAACGATTCATTCTTTAATTTATATCTGAACAAAAAAGGTACGTTTTTGAAAAACAATTCAGCCCGCCGATTGATACAAAAAGGGCTCACTTCCGAGTGACGAAAAAAACTTTTATTTGGTTCATTTTCTAACTCATTTCTGAAGAGAAAAGAAGAAAAAATTTCGTTTCTGAGAGACATTTTCGTTAGGCGATTGATTCAAAAAGGGTTCATATCCGAGTGCCAAAAAATTACTTTTGTATGGTTCCATTTATTACTCATATCCGAACACAAAAGGACAATTTATGGTTCTTTTTTAAATCATTTCCGAACAAAGCAATGTGAAGGTTAATTTTTGAGAGGCATTTTAGTCCGACGAATGATACAACAAGGTTTCATTTATGAGTGCCAAACTGAATGGGTTGAATACCCAGTGAACCAAACTACCGTTTTTGAATTTACTTATGGACCCTTTCGGGTAGAAACGTTCATTTTCGGCACTCATAAATGAACCTTTTTTGTATCATTCGTCGGACTAAAATGCCTCTCAAAAGTGAATCTTATTTTGTTCGGAAATGATTTAAAAAAGAACCATAAATTGTCCTTTTGTGTTCGGATACAAGTAATAAATAAAACCATAGAAGAGTTATTTTTTGGCACTCGGAAATGAACCCTTTTTGAATCAATCGCCGGACGAAAATGTCTCTCAGAAACGAAATTTTTTTCTTCTATTTTTTCAGAAATGAGTTAGAAAATGAACCAAAGAAAAGTTTTTTTCGTCACTCGGAAGTGAGCCCTTTTTGTATCAATCGCCGGGCTGAATTGTTTTTCAAAAACGTACCTTTTTTGTTCAGAAATAAATTAAAAAATGAATCATTTTAAATAGATTGTACTTTTTTTGTTCAGAAATGAGTTAAAAAAAGAACCATAGAAAAGTTATTTTTTGGCACTCGGAAATTAGCCCTTTTTGAATCAATCACCGGACGAAAATGCCTCTCAGAATCGTACCGTTTTTTCTTCGGAAATGAGTTAAAAATTAACCTTAGAAACTCATAGCAGTTAACAAAAATGGTTCATTTACAAGGAATTTTTAGCTTCTTAAATGATTCTTTTTCGACTTAAAAAAGTTTTTGTTTGTATTTTGCAAAAGAAGTACATTTTTTAATTATGGGAAAAGTTTTCACGAATTTAATCTTCTATAGCAAGCTTTTTTAAGCGACAAACTAAAAAATAAAAAAAAAATTATCCAAAAACTTTCGCAAAACTCTCACCTTACGCAAAACCTTCGCTTATGGTTCAGAGGGCAGAGCCAGTTACAAATAAAACTGAACCCAGTGAACTAAAACTACCGTTTTCGAATTCATTTATGAAGCCTTTTGGGTAGAAATGTTCATTTTCGGCATTCATAAATGTACCCTTTTTGTATCATTTATCGGAATAAAATGCTTCTCAAAAATGAACCTTATTTTGCTCGGTTGAGTTAAAAAAGGAATCATAGAAAAGTTATTTTTCGGTACTCAGAAATGAACTCCTGTTGAATCAATCGCCGGACGAAAATGTCTCTGAGAAACGAACCTTTTTTTCTTCGGAAATGAGTTAAAAATTAATTTTAGAAACTCATAGAAATAAAAAAAACGGTTCATTTACGAGGAATTTTTAGCTTCTTAAATGATTCTTTTTCGATTTAAAAAAGTTTTTGTTTGTATTTTGCAAAAGAAGTAAATTTTTTAATTATGGGAAAAGTTTTCACGAATTTAATCTTCTATAGCAAGCTTTTTTAAGCGACAAACTAAAAAATAAAAAAAAAAATCTATCCAAAAACTTTCGCACAACTCTCACCTTACGAAAAACCTTCGATTATGGTTCAGAGGGTAGAGCCAGTTACAAATAAAACTGAACCCAGTGAACTAAAACTACCGTTTTTGAATTCACTTATGTACCCTTTCGGGTAGAAACGTTCATTTTCGGCACTCATAAATGAACCTTTTTTGTATCATTCGTCGGACTAAAATGCCTCTCAAAAGTTAACCGTATTTAGCTCGGAAATGATTTAAAAAAGAACCACAAATTGTACTTTTTTTGTTCGGATATGAGTTAAAAAAGGAATCATAGAAAAGTTATTTTCGGTACTCAGAAATGAACTCTTTTTGAATCAATCGCCGGACGAAAATGTCTCTGAGAAACGAACTGTTTTTTCTTCGGAAATGAGCTAGAAAATGAACCATTGAAAAGCTATTTTTCGGCACTCGGGAATGAACCCTTTTTGTATCAATCAATTTTATGAATTTTGCAAAATAAGTTAAGTTTTTATTTATTGGAAAAGTTTTAACAAATTAAGTCTTCTATAGCAAGCAGTTTTAAGCGACAAAATAAAAAATTAAAAACTAAAAAAAACTATCCAAAAACGTTTGCAAAACTCTCACTTTACTCAAAACCTTCGCTTATGGTTCAGTGGGAAATTACCCAGTGAACCATAATTTGCCGTTGTCGAATTCATTTATAAACCTTTACTGGTAGAAATGTTAATTTTTGGCACTCATAAATGAACCTTTTTTGTATCATTCGTCGTACTAAAATGCCTCTCAAAAGTGAACCTTATTTTGTTCGGAAATCATTTAAAAAAGAACCATAAATAGTACTTTTTTTGTTCGAATATGAGTTTAAAAGAAAACCAGAAAAAAGTTATTTTTCGGCACTCGGAAATGAACCCTTTTTAAATTAATAGCCGGACGAAAATGTCTCTCAGAAACGAACCTTTTTTCTTCGGAAATGAGTTAGAAAATAAACCATAGGAGAGTTCTTTTTCGGCATCAGAAATTTAGTTTGTATACCATGAACTGGTCAAATCCACGGATTAGCGCTAATACTCGGTGAAGAAATCGGCCTTTAATGACACACACAACACAATTTGATCATAATAAGTTCGGTCAAAGTCCTTACAAGGGCTAAAATGGCCACTTCATTATATATAATTATATAAAATTAGTAAAGTAAATTATTGGGGAACGTATTTGATTACTTTTTTGCAAGGAATGTTGTCGTGGTTTTCTTTCTATTTGGGCTTGATCTTAATTTTTGATCGAAATGTTGAAGTGTTATGACAGACTTGTTGATAGATGAAAAAGAATATAGTTTTTCGAACGTTTAGCAGTACATCCATCTCTCTCCTTATGGCGAGAATCAATTCGCACTGGTGAAAAATTTTATATGACGTCTGTATAAAGGTTAATATTTTATTTTACTATTATAAAAAAAAATCAACAAAGGCATAAATTATTCCTTTTTTAACTCATTTTTTTGTTATAAAAAAGGAATATTTATGATTCATTTCTGAATTCATTTATGACTAAAATTGGTTCGTTTATGAGATATTATTTCTTATTATAAAAAAAAAATCAACAAAGGCATAAATTATTCCTTTTTTAACTCATTTTTTTGTTATAAAAAAGGAATATTTATGATTAATTTCTGAATTCATTTATGACTAAAATTGGTTCGTTTATGAGATATTATTTCTACTGATATGATACAAAAATAGTTTTTTTAACTCATTTAAGAATGCAAAAAAAGAAACTTTTATGATTAATTTCTGAACTCATTTATGAATTCGTTTACGAACTCATTTATGAACAAAAATTGTTAATTTACGATGAATTTTTACCATCTAAAATGATGTTTTTTGGACTCAAAAAAAAATTTTTATAAATTTTGCAAAATAAGTAAAGTTTTTATTTATAGGAAAAGTTTTAACGAATTTAATCTTCTTTGGCAAGCACTTTTAAGCGACAAAATAAAAAATCAAAAATTAAAAAAAATTCTATCCAAAAACGTTCGCAAAACTCTCACCTTGTGCAAAACCTGCGCTTATGGTTCAGTGGGTACAGTTTCACAAATAATAATTTTTGTTAATAAATGTAATTAAAGAATAAAGAACACATAGTTTTGCATATGCTAATTTATTTGTGATTTATTTGTCGTAATTATCTATACATATAGTGAAATTGTGAAAAAAGAATTTGTACATTGAATATTTTTTCGAAATTGTTTTTGCGCTCAACACTTTGAACGAAGTATGTTCCAAAAATGTAATATATTAAAAAATATTGTCTGTCTTTCTGTCTGAACGTGCATCAGGTGAAAACTGCTGAATGGATATTTGACATGTAGGTTCCTTATGTCTCTGGTCGGGACATAGGCTATTTTTTATACGTAAATATCTTCGTTGTTTCTTAATAAAATTCATTCAATCTTCTTTTGTCTAAAAGGGCAATCAAAGTATTTGAAACAACTTATTGCAACAGTGCCGTTCACTAAGGATTTTTATTTTAATCTTTTCCAAAAAAAAGTCTAAAAAATGTTTTTTCTTCCAAAAATGTTGCAAAATTTGTTTTGTTGTAAAAATAATAAAAACTGAATATTTTAATTTTTATACTCTTTCATATGACGTATCATCTTTATGCAAAAAAAATTTCAGTTAGACACAAAATTTGTTGTTCTATTTCATTCAAATGCTTTTTTCCCCATTTCATTGACTTATCCATAGTATTAAAATTAGTTTCTGTCAACGAGTATAAATTATACCAAGAGATTGCTTCATCCAGCGTTCCAACTTCTTTCCAGACTATCAGCCATCCACCGACAGAAAAACCAAAACAATGACAACCAACCACGGTTGCCACCATTGTGGGAAAAATCCCATTTGTGGTTATTTTTAATTGCCGTGGGAAATGGGAATTCCCATGGGATTTTTTAATTGAGTGTGGTTTTTTTTAATTCACGTGGGATTTTTTTTTGTTTTGTGGGATTTTTTTGTTTTGAAGGAATTATTTTCATTTTTCAGTTAAAATATGTATAAATATATATACATAAAAGCGTATATTTTTCATATTTTGTTCATTGTCAAAATAGTCTTAACCCATCTATATGATTTTCGCAACGAATTCGTTAAGATTTCGGTAACTTTAGTTTGGTGGGAAGTTCTTTCACTCTTGACATATTTACATGCATTGGAAAATATGTTTCAGTGAATTTTTTTCTTCTTTTTTTATCAATATACAAAATTGGTATATCTCAAATTCGTTGTTCATCGAATTTTCAGTCGAATAGAATTTTGCTTTTGATGCGGTGCGTGTTGAGCAATAATTGTTAAAAAAATAAGAACTTCGTTTTTGTGTTTTGCTTTTTAAAGACAAAAAACTAATTTGGAACTCTTTTTGTAAACTTTATACAGGTTTAAGGTGGATTAAACAAATATTTTTTAGTGAATACTAAAAGACTTATTAAAACACAGACGACGAAATATTCTAGTTCTTTTTAATTTTTTATTTCATTGTTGACAACTTGTTATGTCTGTTTTATTAACAGTGGTAATTTTTAATAGAAAAGAGATTTTTTGTGGTTTCTTTTAATACAAATGGGATTTATCGTGGTTTTTTTAAATACAAATGGGATTTTTCGTGGTTTTTTTTATTTGCGTGGGATTTTCGTGGTTATTTTAAATGTCCGTGGGATTTTTTGTGGTTTTTTTAATTGCGATGGGATTTTTTTTTCAATTTTATACCATGGGAATTTTCGTGGTTATTAATTTTTGATATTGTGGGAAAAAGGTTTTTTTGTGGGAATTTGAGGTGGCAACCGTGCAACCAACGAGTTTTTGTACTCGTTATTGACGCATTGCTGTGAGTAAGAAGAAGTTAACATGAAAATGAATACGACAAGTAACGAAAGGAGAAGAAAACAATATTATAAGTATGTATGTGAATGAAAATGTAACTTCTATTTGCCACAACTTTTACAGCTTATTTTTTTGTGTTAATTTTTGGGATCTTCTTGTGTTTGACGAATTGATGTTGTTTCTAGCTGGACATTGTTGTTGCGATTTTATTCTAGCTAGATTTTGGTTGCATCTGCAAATAATAATTTTTTTATTAGCCGAATAAAAAGACGGAATTCAGATTCGGCTAAAGAAATAATTATTCTTTAATAAGGAGTTGCAAATATGTTTTTTTTTTTCATGAAGAGAAGAAAATTGCTTGTTACCCATTTGCTTTAATGTTGTTGAAATGGTTTTTATGTAGGTATTTTATTAAAAGATACCAAAGTTACAAGCAGTCATGATTTTATTTTAAGAAATTTATTTAAGAAAATGATTTTATTTTTTATTAAAATGTCAATTTTACGACAAAACCATTGATCGTAGATGCATGTATATATATATATATATATATATAGTATAGAATAGTATAGATATATATTAATATTATATTTTTTATTATATACACATATACTTATAATTTTATTAGTATTCTTATTAGGTTATCTTAAACCACCAACAAAAATATACCTATCTGCCAATCAGAAAACCCTGCAAGCATAATCAAAAGTATATTTTGATTCAATTGGAAAATATTTAAGAATTCCATTTCGTTATATTAAGATATTTATTTCAGATAGATTTTATGTTGAAATGTATATAACTAATCCGAGTAAAACAATTTCATTTAGAACATTTTATTTTTTTATATATTTTTATATACTTTGTTTATCACGTAATTAAAATGCAATGATAAAATTTTTAACATTTATTAGAATAATTTTGTACAAATGTAATATTGTGACGAAATTTGTTGTGAGCATTTTTATCATGCATTTCTTAATTGGTTGGTTTTAAGCATTTTAAACATTTTAAAAATAAACAGTTTTAAACATTCATAATATATATGAAATATATACTTACATATATTACTTTTGAGTAAAATTTCATGTGAGTATAATTTATATAATTGTATAATAGCATATATTGAAACGTTGTTATTTTTTTTTATTAAATATTTACAAGTTATTAGTTTATTTTATGAAGTTTAAGGTATTTATTTAATACAATATGTGACTATTGTCTTCTGTACATGCTTTTATTGGGTAAATTTTGATGACCTTTTTTTGGTTTTTAAAGCATTATTAAAGCACAAGAGGTTTGTTTACATATTTTTATGTTTTTGTTCAATGTAAAAAGTGAACATTTCTGTATTTTATTACTATGTTTAGAGGTCAGTTATATGTAAATGCAGACGTATTAACCTCGTATATGATTATTGCCATTTTTTTAAAAGTTTGAAGAATACGGTACTTTTGCATCATCGGGAGAATTAAATGGCAAGTTTCATAGTTCCGTATGGTTGATCAATGGATTTAATTGTTGCGATAAATGCCAATTTTCACAGTTCTGTAAGGTTGATCAATGAATTTAATTTAATAATGATAATTTAATAATAATTAATTTAATAATGATAAAACTACATATCAGATAAGGACGATTCATGCATTAAAATGAGCACCAGGTCCTCGTCCTTAAGAAGATATACTCCTTTGTTCAAATGCATTTTGCTGTGGTTTTGGAGTGGTAGCTGGCCAAAAACATGTACTTTTTCCGTCATAACTCCTAAACCATACATCCTACAAGGACGATTTATACACCAAATTGTTTCTTATACATATATACACAAGACTGCATATTCAGAAAAAAGTTTTCTGGAATTTGATTTTTTTTCAAGAATCTTAGTTAAAATTTTTTACATGAATCATAGTTTTTGACGTGGTTTTTTGCGATTTTTTTGATTTTTTAGCCATAACTTCTAAACCATACATCATAAAAGGACGATTTATGCATCAAAATGTTCCTTAAGCTACTGCCCACAAGACTGTATCCTTAAAATAATTTTAAAAATTAGATTTCATGTTAATTTCATGTGCCCTTTTTTGTCAATTTTTATTTTTTTTATTTATTTTCTAAAATAAAAACTACATATCAGATAAGGACGATTCATGCATTAAAATGAGCACCAGGTCCTCGTCCTTAAGAAGGAATATTCCTTTGTCCAAATGCCGTTTGCTCTATCTCTTGTAGTTTAGGAGTTGTAGAACACTTTTTGGAGTGGAAGCTGGCCAAAAACATGTGCTTTTTCCGTCATAACTCCCAAACCATACATCCTACAAGGACGATTTATAGACCAAATTGTTTCTAATACATATATACACAAGACTGCATATTCAGAAAAAAGTTTTCTGGAATTTGATTTTTTTTCAAGAATCTTAGTTAAAATTTTTTACATGAATCATAGTTTTTGACGTGTTTTTTTGCGATTTTTTTGATTTTTTAGCCATAACTTCTAAACCATACATCGTAAAAGGACGATTTATGCATCAAAATGTTCCTTAAGCTACTGCCCACAAGACTGTATCCTTAAAATAATTTTAAAAATTAGATTTCATGTTAATTTCATGTGCCCTTTTTTGTCAATTTTTATTTTTTTTATTTATTTTCTAAAATAAAAACTACATATCAGATAAGGACGATTCATGCATTAAAATGAGCACCAGGTCCTCGTCCTTAAGAAGGAATACTCCTTTGTCCAAATGCCGTTTGCTCTATCTCTTGTAGTTTAGGAGTTGTAGAACACTTTTTGGAGTGGAAGCTGGCCAAAAACATGTGCTTTTTCTGTCATAACTCCCAAACCATACATCCTACAAGGACGATTTGTACACCAAATTGTTTCTAATACATATATACACAAGACTGCATATTCAGAAAAAAGTTTTCTGGAATTTGATTTTTTTTCAAGAATCTTTGTTAAAATTTTTTACATGAATCATAGTTTTTGACGTGTTTTTTTGCGATTTTTTTGATTTTTTAGCCATAACTTCTAAACCATACATCGTAAAAGGACGATTTATGCATCAAAATGTTCCTTAAGCTACTGCCCACAAGACTGTATCCTTAAAATAATTTTAAAAATTAGATTTCATGTTAATTTCATGTGCCCTTTTTTGTCAATTTTTATTTTTTTTTATTTATTTTCTAAAATAAAAACTACATATCAGATAAGGACGATTCATGCATTAAAATGAGCACCAGGTCCTCGTCCTTAAGTAGGGTTACTTCTTTGTCCAAATGCATTTTGCTCTATCTCTTGTAGTTTAGGAGTTGTAGAACACTTTTTGGAGTGGAAGCTGGCCAAAAACATGTGCTTTTTCCGTCATAACTCCCAAACCATACATTCTACAAGGACGATTTATACACCAAATTGTTTCTAATACATATATACACAAGACTGCATATTCAGAAAAAAGTTTTCTGGAATTTGATTTTTTTTCAAGAATCTTAGTTAAAATTTTTTACATGAATCATAGTTTTTGACGTGGTTTTTTGCGATTTTTTTGATTTTTTAGCCATAACTTCTAAACCATACATCGTAAAAGGACGATTTATGCATCAAAATGTTCCTTAAGCTACTGCCCACAAGACTGTATCCTTAAAATAATTTTAAAAATTAGATTTCATGTTAATTTCATGTGCCCTTTTTTGTCAATTTTTATTTTTTTATTTATTTTCTAAAATAAAAACTACATATCAGATAAGGTCGATTCATGCATTAAAATGAGCACCAGGTCCTCGTCCTTAAGAAGGAATACTCCTTTGTCCAAATGCCGTTTGCTCTATCTCTTGTAGTTTAGGAGTTGTAGAACACTTTTTGGAGTGGAAGCTGGCCAAAAACATGTGCTTTTTCCGTCATAACTCCCAAACCATACATCCTACAAGGACGATTTATACACCAAATTGTTTCTAATACATATATACACAAGACTGCATACTCAGAAAAAAGTTTTCTGGAATTTGATTTTTTTTCAAGAATCTCAGTTAAAATTTTTTACATGAATCATAGTTTTTGACGTGGTTTTTTGCGATTTTTTTGATTTTTTAGCCATAACTTCTAAACCATACATCGTAAAAGGACGATTTATGCATCAAAATGTTCCTTAAGCTACTGCCCACAAGACTGTATCCTTAAAATAATTTTAAAAATTAGATTTCATGTTAATTTCATGTGCCCTTTTTTGTCAATTTTTATTTTTTTTATTTATTTTCTAAAATAAAAACTACATATCAGATAAGGTCGATTCATGCATTAAAATGAGCACCAGGTCCTCGTCCTTAAGAAGGGATACTCCTTTGTCCAAATGCCGTTTGCTCTATCTCTTGTAGTTTAGGAGTTGTAGAACACTTTTTGGAGTGGAAGCTGGCCAAAAACATGTGCTTTTTCCGTCATAACTCCCAAACCATACATCCTACAAGGACGATTTATACACCAAATTGTTTCTAATACATATATACACAAGACTGCATATTCAGAAAAAAGTTTTCTGGAATTTGATTTTTTTTCAAGAATCTTAGTTAAAATTTTTTACATGAAGAATCATAGTTTTTGACGTGGTTTTTTGCGATTTTTTTGATTTTTTAGCCATAACTTCTAAACCATACATCATAAAAGGACGATTTATGCATCAAAATGTTCCTTAAGCTACTGCCCACAAGACTGTATCCTTGAAATAATTTTAAAAATTAGATTTCATGTTAATTTCATGTGCCCTTTTTTGTCAATTTTTATTTTTTTTATTTATTTTCTAAAATAAAAACTACATATCAGATAAGGACGATTCATGCATTAAAATGAGCACCAGGTCCTCGTCCTTAAGTAGGGTTACTTCTTTGTCCAAATGCATTTTGCTCTATCTCTTGTAGTTTAGGAGTTGTAGAACACTTTTTGGAGTGGAAGCTGGCCAAAAACATGTGCTTTTTCCGTCATAACTCCCAAACCATACATCCTACAAGGACGATTTATACACCAAATTGTTTCTAATACATATATACACAAGACTACATATTCAGAAAAAAGTTTTCTGGAATTTGATTTTTTTTCAAGAATCTCAGTTAAAATTTTTTACATGAATCATAGTTTTTGACGTGGTTTTTTGCGATTTTTTTGATTTTTTAGCCATAACTTCTAAACCATACATCGTAAAAGGACGATTTATGCATCAAAATGTTCCTTAAGCTACTGCCCACAAGACTGTATCCTTAAAATAATTTTAAAAATTAGATTTCATGTTAATTTCATGTGCCCTTTTTTGTCAATTTTTATTTTTTTTATTTATTTTCTAAAATAAAAACTACATATCAGATAAGGACGATTCATGCATTAAAATGAGCACCAGGTCCTCGTCCTTAAGAAGGGATACTCCTTTGTCCAAATGCCGTTTGCTCAATCTCTTGTAGTTTAGGAGTTGTAGAACACTTTTTGGAGTGGAAGCTGGCCAAAAACATGTGCTTTTTCCGTCATAACTCCCAAACCATACATCCTACAAGGACGATTTATACACCAAATTAATTCTAATGCATATATACAAAAGACTACATATTCAGAAAAAAGTTTTCTGGAATTTGATTTTTTTTCAAGAATCTCGGTTAAAATTTTTTACATGAATCATAGTTTTTGACGTGGTTTTTTGCGATTTTTTTGATTTTTTAGCCATAACTTCTAAACCATACATCGTAAAAGGACGATTTATGCATCAAAATGTTCCCTAAGCTACTGCCCACAAGACTGTATCCTTAAAATAATTTTAAAAATTAGATTTCATGTTAATTTCATGTGCCCTTTTTTGTCAATTTTTATTTTTTTTATTTATTTTCTAAAATAAAAACTACATATCAGATAAGGACGATTCATGCATTAAAATGAGCACCAGGTCCTCGTCCTTAAGAAGGGATACTCCTTTGTCCAAATGCCGTTTGCTCAATCTCTTGTAGTTTAGGAGTTGTAGAACACTTTTTGGAGTGGAAGCTGGCCAAAAACATGTGCTTTTTCCGTCATAACTCCCAAACCATACATCCTACAAGGACGATTTATACACCAAATTAATTCTAATGCATATATACAAAAGACTACATATTCAGAAAAAAGTTTTCTGGAATTTGATTTTTTTTCAAGAATCTCAGTTAAAATTTTTTACATGAATCATAGTTTTTGACGTGGTTTTTTGCGATTTTTTTGATTTTTTAGCCATAACTTCTAAACCATACATCGTAAAAGGACGATTTATGCATCAAAATGTTCCTTAAGCTACTGCCCACAAGACTGTATCCTTAAAATAATTTTAAAAATTAGATTTCATGTTAATTTCATGTGCCCTTTTTTGTCAATTTTTATTTTTTTTATTTATTTTCTAAAATAAAAACTACATATCAGATAAGGACGATTCATGCATTAAAATGAGCACCAGGTCCTCGTCCTTAAGTAGGGTTACTTCTTTGTCCAAATGCATTTTGCTCTATCTCTTGTAGTTTAGGAGTTGTAGAACACTTTTTGGAGTGGAAGCTGGCCAAAAACATGTGCTTTTTCCGTCATAACTCCCAAACCATACATCCTACAAGGACGATTTATACACCAAATTGTTTCTAATACATATATACACAAGACTACATATTCAGAAAAAAGTTTTCTGGAATTTGATTTTTTTTCAAGAATCTCAGTTAAAATTTTTTACATGAATCATAGTTTTTGACGTGGTTTTTTGCGATTTTTTTGATTTTTTAGCCATAACTTCTAAACCATACATCGTAAAAGGACGATTTATGCATCAAAATGTTCCTTAAGCTACTGCCCACAAGACTGTATCCTTAAAATAATTTTAAAAATTAGATTTCATGTTAATTTCATGTGCCCTTTTTTGTCAATTTTTATTTTTTTTATTTATTTTCTAAAATAAAAACTACATATCAGATAAGGACGATTCATGCATTAAAATGAGCACCAGGTCCTCGTCCTTAAGAAGGGATACTTCTTTGTCCAAATGCATTTTGCTCTATCTCTTGTAGTTTAGGAGTTGTAGAACACTTTTTGGAGTGGAAGCTGGCCAAAAACATGTGCTTTTTCCGTCATAGCTCCCAAACCATACATCCTACAAGGACGATTTATACACCAAATTGTTTCTAATACATATATACACAAGACTACATATTCAGAAAAAAGTTTTCTGGAATTTGATTTTTTTTCAAGAATCTCAGTTAAAATTTTTTACATGAATCATAGTTTTTGACGTGGTTTTTTGCGATTTTTTTGATTTTTTAGCCATAACTTCTAAACCATACATCGTAAAAGGACGATTTATGCATCAAAATGTTCCTTAAGCTACTGCCCACAAGACTGTATCCTTAAAATAATTTTAAAAATTAGATTTCATGTTAATTTCATGTGCCCTTTTTTGTCAATTTTTATTTTTTTTATTTATTTTCTAAAATAAAAACTACATATCAGATAAGGACGATTCATGCATTAAAATGAGCACCAGGTCCTCGTCCTTAAGAAGGGATACTTCTTTGTCCAAATGCATTTTGCTCTATCTCTTGTAGTTTAGGAGTTGTAGAACACTTTTTGGAGTGGAAGCTGGCCAAAAACATGTGCTTTTTCCGTCATAACTCCCAAACCATACATCCTACAAGGACGATTTATACACCAAATTGTTTCTAATACATATATACACAAGACTACATATTCAGAAAAAAGTTTTCTGGAATTTGATTTTTTTTCAAGAATCTCAGTTAAAATTTTTTACATGAATCATAGTTTTTGACGTGGTTTTTTGCGATTTTTTTGATTTTTTAGCCATAACTTCTAAACCATACATCGTAAAAGGACGATTTATGCATCAAAATGTTCCTTAAGCTACTGCCCACAAGACTGTATCCTTAAAATAATTTTAAAAATTAGATTTCATGTTAATTTCATGTGCCCTTTTTTGTCAATTTTTATTTTTTTTATTTATTTTCTAAAATAAAAACTACATATCAGATAAGGACGATTCATGCATTAAAATGAGCACCAGGTCCTCGTCCTTAAGAAGGGATACTCCTTTGTCCAAATGCCGTTTGCTCAATCTCTTGTAGTTTAGGAGTTGTAGAACACTTTTTGGAGTGGAAGCTGGCCAAAAACATGTGCTTTTTCCGTCATAACTCCCAAACCATACATCCTACAAGGACGATTTATACACCAAATTAATTCTAATGCATATATACAAAAGACTACATATTCAGAAAAAAGTTTTCTGGAATTTGATTTTTTTTCAAGAATCTCAGTTAAAATTTTTTACATGAATCATAGTTTTTGACGTGGTTTTTTGCGATTTTTTTGATTTTTTAGCCATAACTTCTAAACCATACATCGTAAAAGGACGATTTATGCATCAAAATGTTCCTTAAGCTACTGCCCACAAGACTGTATCCTTAAAATAATTTTAAAAATTAGATTTCATGTTAATTTCATGTGCCCTTTTTTGTCAATTTTTATTTTTTTTATTTATTTTCTAAAATAAAAACTACATATCAGATAAGGACGATTCATGCATTAAAATGAGCACCAGGTCCTCGTCCTTAAGTAGGGTTACTTCTTTGTCCAAATGCATTTTGCTCTATCTCTTGTAGTTTAGGAGTTGTAGAACACTTTTTGGAGTGGAAGCTGGCCAAAAACATGTGCTTTTTCCGTCATAACTCCCAAACCATACATCCTACAAGGACGATTTATACACCAAATTGTTTCTAATACATATATACACAAGACTACATATTCAGAAAAAAGTTTTCTGGAATTTGATTTTTTTTCAAGAATCTCAGTTAAAATTTTTTACATGAATCATAGTTTTTGACGTGGTTTTTTGCGATTTTTTTGATTTTTTAGCCATAACTTCTAAACCATACATCGTAAAAGGACGATTTATGCATCAAAATGTTCCTTAAGCTACTGCCCACAAGACTGTATCCTTAAAATAATTTTAAAAATTAGATTTCATGTTAATTTCATGTGCCCTTTTTTGTCAATTTTTATTTTTTTTATTTATTTTCTAAAATAAAAACTACATATCAGATAAGGACGATTCATGCATTAAAATGAGCACCAGGTCCTCGTCCTTAAGAAGGGATACTTCTTTGTCCAAATGCATTTTGCTCTATCTCTTGTAGTTTAGGAGTTGTAGAACACTTTTTGGAGTGGAAGCTGGCCAAAAACATGTGCTTTTTCCGTCATAACTCCCAAACCATACATCCTACAAGGACGATTTATACACCAAATTGTTTCTAATACATATATACACAAGACTACATATTCAGAAAAAAGTTTTCTGGAATTTGATTTTTTTTCAAGAATCTCAGTTAAAATTTTTTACATGAATCATAGTTTTTGACGTGGTTTTTTGCGATTTTTTTGATTTTTTAGCCATAACTTCTAAACCATACATCGTAAAAGGACGATTTATGCATCAAAATGTTCCTTAAGCTACTGCCCACAAGACTGTATCCTTAAAATAATTTTAAAAATTAGATTTCATGTTAATTTCATGTGCCCTTTTTTGTCAATTTTTATATTTTTTATTTATTTTCTAAAATAAAAACTACATATCAGATAAGGACGATTCATGCATTAAAATGAGCACCAGGTCCTCGTCCTTAAGAAGGGATACTCCTTTGTCCAAATGCCGTTTGCTCAATCTCTTGTAGTTTAGGAGTTGTAGAACACTTTTTGGAGTGGAAGCTGGCCAAAAACATGTGCTTTTTCCGTCATAACTCCCAAACCATACATCCTACAAGGACGATTTATACACCAAATTGTTTCTAATGCATATATACAAAAGACTACATATTCAGAAAAAAGTTTTCTGGAATTTGATTTTTTTTCAAGAATCTCAGTTAAAATTTTTTACATGAATCATAGTTTTTGACGTGGTTTTTTGCGATTTTTTTGATTTTTTAGCCATAACTTCTAAACCATACATCGTAAAAGGACGATTTATGCATCAAAATGTTCCTTAAGCTACTGCCCACAAGACTGTATCCTTAAAATAATTTTAAAAATTAGATTTCATGTTAATTTCATGTGCCCTTTTTTGTCAATTTTTATTTTTTTTATTTATTTTCTAAAATAAAAACTACATATCAGATAAGGACGATTCATGCATTAAAATGAGCACCAGGTCCTCGTCCTTAAGAAGGGATACTCCTTTGTCCAAATGCCGTTTGCTCAATCTCTTGTAGTTTAGGAGTTGTAGAACACTTTTTGGAGTGGAAGCTGGCCAAAAACATGTGCTTTTTCCGTCATAACTCCCAAACCATACATCCTACAAGGACGATTTATACACCAAATTGTTTCTAATGCATATATACAAAAGACTACATATTCAGAAAAAAGTTTTCTGGAATTTGATTTTTTTTCAAGAATCTCAGTTAAAATTTTTTACATGAATCATAGTTTTTGACGTGGTTTTTTGCGATTTTTTTGATTTTTTAGCCATAACTTCTAAACCATACATCGTAAAAGGACGATTTATGCATCAAAATGTTCCCTAAGCTACTGCCCACAAGACTGTATCCTTAAAATAATTTTAAAAATTAGATTTCATGTTAATTTCATGTGCCCTTTTTTGTCAATTTTTATTTTTTTTATTTATTTTCTAAAATAAAAACTACATATCAGATAAGGACGATTCATGCATTAAAATGAGCACCAGGTCCTCGTCCTTAAGAAGGGATACTCCTTTGTCCAAATGCCGTTTGCTCAATCTCTTGTAGTTTAGGAGTTGTAGAACACTTTTTGGAGTGGAAGCTGGCCAAAAACATGTGCTTTTTCCGTCATAACTCCCAAACCATACATCCTACAAGGACGATTTATACACCAAATTGTTTCTAATGCATATATACAAAAGACTACATATTCAGAAAAAAGTTTTCTGGAATTTGATTTTTTTTCAAGAATCTCAGTTAAAATTTTTTACATGAATCATAGTTTTTGACGTGGTTTTTTGCGATTTTTTTGATTTTTTAGCCATAACTTCTAAACCATACATCGTAAAAGGACGATTTATGCATCAAAATGTTCCCTAAGCTACTGCCCACAAGACTATATCCTTAAAATAATTTTAAAAATTAGATTTCATGTTAATTTCATGTGCCCTTTTTTGTCAATTTTTATTTTTTTTATTTATTTTCTAAAATAAAAACTACATATCAGATAAGGACGATTCATGCATTAAAATGAGCACCAGGTCCTCGTCCTTAAGAAGGGATACTTCTTTGTCCAAATGCATTTTGCTCTATCTCTTGTAGTTTAGGAGTTGTAGAACACTTTTTGGAGTGGAAGCTGGCCAAAAACATGTGCTTTTTCCGTCATAACTCCCAAACCATACATCCTACAAGGACGATTTATACACCAAATTGTTTCTAATACATATATACACAAGACTACATATTCAGAAAAAAGTTTTCTGGAATTTGATTTTTTTTCAAGAATCTCAGTTAAAATTTTTTACATGAATCATAGTTTTTGACGTGGTTTTTTGCGATTTTTTTGATTTTTTAGCCATAACTTCTAAACCATACATCGTAAAAGGACGATTTATGCATCAAAATGTTCCTTAAGCTACTGCCCACAAGACTGTATCCTTAAAATAATTTTAAAAATTAGATTTCATGTTAATTTCATGTGCCCTTTTTTGTCAATTTTTATTTTTTTTATTTATTTTCTAAAATAAAAACTACATATCAGATAAGGACGATTCATGCATTAAAATGAGCACCAGGTCCTCGTCCTTAAGAAGGGATACTCCTTTGTCCAAATGCCGTTTGCTCAATCTCTTGTAGTTTAGGAGTTGTAGAACACTTTTTGGAGTGGAAGCTGGCCAAAAACATGTGCTTTTTCCGTCATAACTCTAAAACCATACATCCTACAAGGACGATTTATACACCAAATTGTTTCTAATGCATATATACAAAAGACTACATATTCAGAAAAAAGTTTTCTGGAATTTGATTTTTTTTCAAGAATCTCAGCTAAAATTTTTTACATGAATCATAGTTTTTGACGTGGTTTTTTGCGATTTTTTTGATTTTTTAGCCATAACTTCTAAACCATACATCATAAAAGGACGATCTATGCATCAAAATGTTCCTTAAGCTACTGCCCACAAGACTGTATCCTTAAAATAATTTTAAAAATTAGATTTCATGTTAATTTCATGTGCCCTTTTTTGTCAATTTTTATTTTTTTTAATTATTTTCTAAAATAAAAACTACATATCAGATAAGGACGATTCATGCATTAAAATGAGCACCAGGTCCTCGTCCTTAAGTTGGGTTACTTCTTTGTCCAAATGCATTTTGCTCTATCTCTTGTAGTTTAGGAGTTGTAGAACACTTTTTGGAGTGGAAGCTGGCCAAAAACATGTGCTTTTTCCGTCATAACTCTCAAACCATACATCCTACAAGGACGATTTATACACCAAATTGTTTCTAATACATATATACACAAGACTGCATATTCAGAAAAAGTTTTCTGGAATTTGATTTTTTTTCAAGAATCTCAGTTAAAATTTTTTACATGAATCATAGTTTTTGACGTGGTTTTTTGCGATTTTTTTGATTTTTTAGCCATAACTTCTAAACCATACATCGTAAAAGGACGATTTATGCATCAAAATGTTCCTTAAGCTACTGTCCACATTAAAAAAATTAGATTTCATGTTAATTTCATGTGCCCTTTTTTGTCAATTTTTATTTTTTTTATTTATTTTCTAAAATAAAAACTACATATCAGATAAGGACGATTCATGCATTAAAATGAGCACCAGGTCCTCGTCCTTAAGAAGGGATACTTCTTTGTCCAAATGCATTTTGCTCTATCTCTTGTAGTTTAGGAGTTGTAGAACACTTTTTGGAGTGGAAGCTGGCCAAAAACATGTGCTTTTTCCGTTATAACTCCCAAACCATACATCCTACAAGGACGATTTATACACCAAATTGTTTCTAATACATATATACACAAGACTACATATTCAGAAAAAAGTTTTCTGGAATTTGATTTTTTTTCAAGAATCTCAGTTAAAATTTTTTACATGAATCATAGTTTTTGACGTGGTTTTTTGCGATTTTTTTGATTTTTTAGCCATAACTTCTAAACCATACATCGTAAAAGGACGATTTATGCATCAAAATGTTCCTTAAGCTACTGCCCACAAGACTGTATCCTTAAAATAATTTTAAAAATTAGATTTCATGTTAATTTCATGTGCCCTTTTTTGTCAATTTTTATTTTTTTTATTTATTTTCTAAAATAAAAACTACATATCAGATAAGGACGATTCATGCATTAAAATGAGCACCAGGTCCTCGTCCTTAAGAAGGGATACTCCTTTGTCCAAATGCCGTTTGCTCAATCTCTTGTAGTTTAGGAGTTGTAGAACACTTTTTGGAGTGGAAGCTGGCCAAAAACATGTGCTTTTTCCGTCATAACTCTAAAACCATACATCCTACAAGGACGATTTATACACCAAATTGTTTCTAATGCATATATACAAAAGACTACATATTCAGAAAAAAGTTTTCTGGAATTTGATTTTTTTTCAAGAATCTCAGCTAAAATTTTTTACATGAATCATAGTTTTTGACGTGGTTTTTTGCGATTTTTTTGATTTTTTAGCCATAACTTCTAAACCATACATCATAAAAGGACGATCTATGCATCAAAATGTTCCTTAAGCTACTGCCCACAAGACTGTATCCTAAAAATAATTTTAAAAATTAGATTTCATGTTAATTTCATGTGCCCTTTTTTGTCAATTTTTATTTTTTTTAATTATTTTCTAAAATAAAAACTACATATCAGATAAGGACGATTCATGCATTAAAATGAGCACCAGGTCCTCGTCCTTAAGTTGGGTTACTTCTTTGTCCAAATGCATTTTGCTCTATCTCTTGTAGTTTAGGAGTTGTAGAACACTTTTTGGAGTGGAAGCTGGCCAAAAACATGTGCTTTTTCCGTCATAACTCTCAAACCATACATCCTACAAGGACGATTTATACACCAAATTGTTTCTAATACATATATACACAAGACTGCATATTCAGAAAAAGTTTTCTGGAATTTGATTTTTTTTCAAGAATCTCAGTTAAAATTTTTTACATGAATCATAGTTTTTGACGTGGTTTTTTGCGATTTTTTTGATTTTTTAGCCATAACTTCTAAACCATACATCGTAAAAGGACGATTTATGCATCAAAATGTTCCTTAAGCTACTGTCCACATTAAAAAAATTAGATTTCATGTTAATTTCATGTGCCCTTTTTTGTCAATTTTTATTTTTTTTATTTATTTTCTAAAATAAAAACTACATATCAGATAAGGACGATTCATGCATTAAAATGAGCACCAGGTCCTCGTCCTTAAGTAGGGTTACTTCTTTGTCCAAATGCATTTTGCTCTATCTCTTGTAGTTTAGGAGTTGTAGAACACTTTTTGGAGTGGAAGCTGGCCAAAAACATGTGCTTTTTCCGTCATAACTCCCAAACCATACATCCTACAAGGACGATTTATACACCAAATTGTTTCTAATACATATATACACAAGACTACATATTCAGAAAAAAGTTTTCTGGAATTTGATTTTTTTTCAAGAATCTCAGTTAAAATTTTTTACATGAATCATAGTTTTTGACGTGGTTTTTTTGCGATTTTTTTGATTTTTTAGCCATAACTTCTAAACCATACATCGTAAAAGGACGATTTATGCATCAAAATGTTCCTTAAGCTACTGCCCACAAGACTGTATCCTTAAAATAATTTTAAAAATTAGATTTCATGTTAATTTCATGTGCCCTTTTTTGTCAATTTTTATTTTTTTTATTTATTTTCTAAAATAAAAACTACATATCAGATAAGGACGATTCATGCATTAAAATGAGCACCAGGTCCTCGTCCTTAAGAAGGGATACTCCTTTGTCCAAATGCCGTTTGCTCAATCTCTTGTAGTTTAGGAGTTGTAGAACACTTTTTGGAGTGGAAGCTGGCCAAAAACATGTGCTTTTTCCGTCATAACTCTAAAACCATACATCCTACAAGGACGATTTATACACCAAATTGTTTCTAATGCATATATACAAAAGACTACATATTCAGAAAAAAGTTTTCTGGAATTTGATTTTTTTTCAAGAATCTCAGCTAAAATTTTTTACATGAATCATAGTTTTTGACGTGGTTTTTTGCGATTTTTTTGATTTTTTAGCCATAACTTCTAAACCATACATCATAAAAGGACGATTTATGCATCAAAATGTTCCTTAAGCTACTGCCCACAAGACTGTATCCTTAAAATAATTTTAAAAATTAGATTTCATGTTAATTTCATGTGCCCTTTTTTGTCAATTTTTATTTTTTTTATTTATTTTCTAAAATAAAAACTACATATCAGATAAGGACGATTCATGCATTAAAATGAGCACCAGGTCCTCGTCCTTAAGAAGGGATACTCCTTTGTCCAAATGCCGTTTGCTCAATCTCTTGTAGTTTAGGAGTTGTAGAACACTTTTTGGAGTGGAAGCTGGCCAAAAACATGTGCTTTTTCCGTCATAACTCTAAAACCATACATCCTACAAGGACGATTTATACACCAAATTGTTTCTAATGCATATATACAAAAGACTACATATTCAGAAAAAAGTTTTCTGGAATTTGATTTTTTTTCAAGAATCTCAGCTAAAATTTTTTACATGAATCATAGTTTTTGACGTGGTTTTTTGCGATTTTTTTGATTTTTTAGCCATAACTTCTAAACCATACATCATAAAAGGACAATTTATGCATCAAAATGTTCCTTAAGCTACTGCCCACAAGACTGTATCCTTAAAATAATTTTAAAAATTAGATTTCATGTTAATTTCATGTGCCCTTTTTTGTCAATTTTTATTTTTTTTAATTATTTTCTAAAATAAAAACTACATATCAGATAAGGACGATTCATGCATTAAAATGAGCACCAGGTCCTCGTCCTTAAGTTGGGTTACTTCTTTGTCCAAATGCATTTTGCTCTATCTCTTGTAGTTTAGGAGTTGTAGAACACTTTTTGGAGTGGAAGCTGGCCAAAAACATGTGCTTTTTCCGTCATAACTCTCAAACCATACATCCTACAAGGACGATTTATACACCAAATTGTTTCTAATACATATATACACAAGACTGCATATTCAGAAAAAAGTTTTCTGGAATTTGATTTTTTTTCAAGAATCTCAGTTAAAATTTTTTACATGAATCATAGTTTTTGACGTGGTTTTTTGCGATTTTTTTGATTTTTTAGCCATAACTTCTAAACCATACATCGTAAAAGGACGATTTATGCATCAAAATGTTCCTTAAGCTACTGTCCACATTAAAAAAATTAGATTTCATGTTAATTTCATGTGCCCTTTTTTGTCAATTTTTATTTTTTTTATTTATTTTCTAAAATAAAAACTACATATCAGATAAGGACGATTCATGCATTAAAATGAGCACCAGGTCCTCGTCCTTAAGTAGGGTTACTTCTTTGTCCAAATGCATTTTGCTCTATCTCTTGTAGTTTAGGAGTTGTAGAACACTTTTTGGAGTGGAAGCTGGCCAAAAACATGTGCTTTTTCCGTCATAACTCCCAAACCATACATCCTACAAGGACGATTTATACACCAAATTGTTTCTAATACATATATACACAAGACTACATATTCAGAAAAAAGTTTTCTGGAATTTGATTTTTTTTCAAGAATCTCAGTTAAAATTTTTTACATGAATCATAGTTTTTGACGTGGTTTTTTGCGATTTTTTTGATTTTTTAGCCATAACTTCTAAACCATACATCGTAAAAGGACGATTTATGCATCAAAATGTTCCTTAAGCTACTGCCCACAAGACTGTATCCTTAAAATAATTTTAAAAATTAGATTTCATGTTAATTTCATGTGCCCTTTTTTGTCAATTTTTATTTTTTTTATTTATTTTCTAAAATAAAAACTACATATCAGATAAGGACGATTCATGCATTAAAATGAGCACCAGGTCCTCGTCCTTAAGAAGGGATACTCCTTTGTCCAAATGCCGTTTGCTCAATCTCTTGTAGTTTAGGAGTTGTAGAACACTTTTTGGAGTGGAAGCTGGCCAAAAACATGTGCTTTTTCCGTCATAACTCTCAAACCATACATCCTACAAGGACGATTTATACACCAAATTGTTTCTAATGCATATATACAAAAGACTACATATTCAGAAAAAAGTTTTCTGGAATTTGATTTTTTTCAAGAATCTCAGCTAAAATTTTTTACATGAATCATAGTTTTTGACGTGGTTTTTTGCGATTTTTTTGATTTTTTAGCCATAACTTCTAAACCATACATCATAAAAGGACGATTTATGCATCAAAATGTTCCTTAAGCTACTGCCCACAAGACTGTATCCTTAAAATAATTTTAAAAATTAGATTTCATGTTAATTTCATGTGCTCTTTTTTGTCAATTTTTATTTTTTTTAATTATTTTCTAAAATAAAAACTACATATCAGATAAGGACGATTCATGCATTAAAATGAGCACCAGGTCCTCGTCCTTAAGTTGGGTTACTTCTTTGTCCAAATGCATTTTGCTCTATCTCTTGTAGTTTAGGAGTTGTAGAACACTTTTTGGAGTGGAAGCTGGCCAAAAACATGTGCTTTTTCCGTCATAACTCTCAAACCATACATCATACAAGGACGATTTATACACCAAATTGTTTCTAATACATATATACACAAGACTGCATATTCAGAAAAAAGTTTTCTGGAATTTGATTTTTTTTCAAGAATCTCAGTTAAAATTTTTTACATGAATCATAGTTTTTGACGTGGTTTTTTGCGATTTTTTTGATTTTTTAGCCATAACTTCTAAACCATACATCGTAAAAGGACGATTTATGCATCAAAATGTTCCTTAAGCTACTGTCCACATTAAAAAAATTAGATTTCATGTTAATTTCATGTGCCCTTTTTTGTCAATTTTTATTTTTTTTATTTATTTTCTAAAATAAAAACTACATATCAGATAAGGACGATTCATGCATTAAAATGAGCACCAGGTCCTCGTCCTTAAGTAGGGTTACTTCTTTGTCCAAATGCATTTTGCTCTATCTCTTGTAGTTTAGGAGTTGTAGAACACTTTTTGGAGTGGAAGCTGGCCAAAAACATGTGCTTTTTCCGTCATAACTCCCAAACCATACATCCTACAAGGACGATTTATACACCAAATTGTTTCTAATACATATATACACAAGACTACATATTCAGAAAAAAGTTTTCTGGAATTTGATTTTTTTTCAAGAATCTCAGCTAAAATTTTTTACATGAATCATAGTTTTTGACGTGGTTTTTTGCGATTTTTTTGATTTTTTAGCCATAACTTCTAAACCATACATCATAAAAGGACGATTTATGCATCAAAATGTTCCTTAAGCTACTGCCCACAAGACTGTATCCTTAAAATAATTTTAAAAATTAGATTTCATGTTAATTTCATGTGCCCTTTTTTGTCAATTTTTATTTTTTTTAATTATTTTCTAAAATAAAAACTACATATCAGATAAGGACGATTCATGCATTAAAATGAGCACCAGGTCCTCGTCCTTAAGTTGGGTTACTTCTTTGTCCAAATGCATTTTGCTCTATCTCTTGTAGTTTAGGAGTTGTAGAACACTTTTTGGAGTGGAAGCTGGCCAAAAACATGTGCTTTTTCCGTCATAACTCTCAAACCATACATCCTACAAGGACGATTTATACACCAAATTGTTTCTAATACATATATACACAAGACTGCATATTCAGAAAAAAGTTTTCTGGAATTTGATTTTTTTTCAAGAATCTCAGTTAAAATTTTTTACATGAATCATAGTTTTTGACGTGGTTTTTTGCGATTTTTTTGATTTTTTAGCCATAACTTCTAAACCATACATCGTAAAAGGACGATTTATGCATCAAAATGTTCCTTAAGCTACTGTCCACATTAAAAAAAATTAGATTTCATGTTAATTTCATGTGCCCTTTTTTGTCAATTTTTATTTTTTTTATTTATTTTCTAAAATAAAAACTACATATCAGATAAGGACGATTCATGCATTAAAATGAGCACCAGGTCCTCGTCCTTAAGAAGGGATACTCCTTTGTCCAAATGCCGTTTGCTCAATCTCTTGTAGTTTAGGAGTTGTAGAACACTTTTTGGAGTGGAAGCTGGCCAAAAACATGTGCTTTTTCCGTCATAACTCCCAAACCATACATCCTACAAGGACGATTTATACACCAAATTGTTTCTAATACATATATACACAAGACTACATATTCAGAAAAAAGTTTTCTGGAATTTGATTTTTTTTCAAGAATCTCAGCTAAAATTTTTTACATGAATCATAGTTTTTGACGTGGTTTTTTGCGATTTTTTTGATTTTTTAGCCATAACTTCTAAACCATACATCATAAAAGGACGATTTATGCATCAAAATGTTCCTTAAGCTACTGCCCACAAGACTGTATCCTTAAAATAATTTTAAAAATTAGATTTCATGTTAATTTCATGTGCCCTTTTTTGTCAATTTTTATTTTTTTTAATTATTTTCTAAAATAAAAACTACATATCAGATAAGGACGATTCATGCATTAAAATGAGCACCAGGTCCTCGTCCTTAAGAAGGGATACTCCTTTGTCCAAATGCCGTTTGCTCAATCTCTTGTAGTTTAGGAGTTGTAGAACACTTTTTGGAGTGGAAGCTGGCCAAAAACATGTGCTTTTTCCGTCATAACTCTAAAACCATACATCCTACAAGGACGATTTATACACCAAATTGTTTCTAATGCATATATACAAAAGACTACATATTCAGAAAAAAGTTTTCTGGAATTTGATTTTTTTTCAAGAATCTCAGCTAAAATTTTTTACATGAATCATAGTTTTTGACGTGGTTTTTTGCGATTTTTTTGATTTTTTAGCCATAACTTCTAAACCATACATCGTAAAAGGACGATTTATGCATCAAAATGTTCCTTAAGCTACTGTCCACATTAAAAAATTAGATTTCATGTTAATTTCATGTGCCCTTTTTTGTCAATTTTTATTTTTTTTATTTATTTTCTAAAATAAAAACTACATATCAGATAAGGACGATTCATGCATTAAAATGAGCACCAGGTCCTCGTCCTTAAGAAGGGATACTCCTTTGTCCAAATGCCGTTTGCTCAATCTCTTGTAGTTTAGGAGTTGTAGAACACTTTTTGGAGTGGAAGCTGGCCAAAAACATGTGCTTTTTCCGTCATAACTCTAAAACCATACATCCTACAAGGACGATTTATACACCAAATTGTTTCTAATGCATATATACAAAAGACTACATATTCAGAAAAAAGTTTTCTGGAATTTGATTTTTTTTCAAGAATCTCAGCTAAAATTTTTTACATGAATCATAGTTTTTGACGTGGTTTTTTGCGATTTTTTTGATTTTTTAGCCATAACTTCTAAACCATACATCGTAAAAGGACGATTTATGCATCAAAATGTTCCTTAAGCTACTGTCCACATTAAAAAATTAGATTTCATGTTAATTTCATGTGCCCTTTTTTGTCAATTTTTATTTTTTTTATTTATTTTCTAAAATAAAAACTACATATCAGATAAGGACGATTCATGCATTAAAATGAGCACCAGGTCCTCGTCCTTAAGAAGGGATACTCCTTTGTCCAAATGCCGTTTGCTCAATCTCTTGTAGTTTAGGAGTTGTAGAACACTTTTTGGAGTGGAAGCTGGCCAAAAACATGTGCTTTTTCCGTCATAACTCTAAAACCATACATCCTACAAGGACGATTTATACACCAAATTGTTTCTAATGCATATATACAAAAGACTACATATTCAGAAAAAAGTTTTCTGGAATTTGATTTTTTTTCAAGAATCTCAGCTAAAATTTTTTACATGAATCATAGTTTTTGACGTGGTTTTTTGCGATTTTTTTGATTTTTTAGCCATAACTTCTAAACCATACATCGTAAAAGGACGATTTATGCATCAAAATGTTCCTTAAGCTACTGTCCACATTAAAAAATTAGATTTCATGTTAATTTCATGTGCCCTTTTTTGTCAATTTTTATTTTTTTTATTTATTTTCTAAAATAAAAACTACATATCAGATAAGGACGATTCATGCATTAAAATGAGCACCAGGTCCTCGTCCTTAAGAAGGGATACTCCTTTGTCCAAATGCCGTTTGCTCAATCTCTTGTAGTTTAGGAGTTGTAGAACACTTTTTGGAGTGGAAGCTGGCCAAAAACATGTGCTTTTTCCGTCATAACTCTAAAACCATACATCCTACAAGGACGATTTATACACCAAATTGTTTCTAATGCATATATACAAAAGACTACATATTCAGAAAAAAGTTTTCTGGAATTTGATTTTTTTTCAAGAATCTCAGCTAAAATTTTTTACATGAATCATAGTTTTTGACGTGGTTTTTTGCGATTTTTTTGATTTTTTAGCCATAACTTCTAAACCATACATCGTAAAAGGACGATTTATGCATCAAAATGTTCCTTAAGCTACTGCCCACAAGACTGTATCCTTAAAATAATTTTAAAAATTAGATTTCATGTTAATTTCATGTGCCCTTTTTTGTCAATTTTTATTTTTTTTATTTATTTTCTAAAATAAAAACTACATATCAGATAAGGACGATTCATGCATTAAAATGAGCACCAGGTCCTCGTCCTTAAGAAGGGATACTCCTTTGTCCAAATGCCGTTTGCTCAATCTCTTGTAGTTTAGGAGTTGTAGAACACTTTTTGGAGTGGAAGCTGGCCAAAAACATGTGCTTTTTCCGTCATAACTCTAAAACCATACATCCTACAAGGACGATTTATACACCAAATTGTTTCTAATGCATATATACAAAAGACTACATATTCAGAAAAAAGTTTTCTGGAATTTGATTTTTTTTCAAGAATCTCAGCTAAAATTTTTTACATGAATCATAGTTTTTGACGTGGTTTTTTGCGATTTTTTTGATTTTTTAGCCATAACTTCTAAACCATACATCGTAAAAGGACGATTTATGCATCAAAATGTTCCTTAAGCTACTGTCCACATTAAAAAATTAGATTTCATGTTAATTTCATGTGCCCTTTTTTGTCAATTTTTATTTTTTTTATTTATTTTCTAAAATAAAAACTACATATCAGATAAGGACGATTCATGCATTAAAATGAGCACCAGGTCCTCGTCCTTAAGAAGGGATACTCCTTTGTCCAAATGCCGTTTGCTCAATCTCTTGTAGTTTAGGAGTTGTAGAACACTTTTTGGAGTGGAAGCTGGCCAAAAACATGTGCTTTTTCCGTCATAACTCTAAAACCATACATCCTACAAGGACGATTTATACACCAAATTGTTTCTAATGCATATATACAAAAGACTACATATTCAGAAAAAAGTTTTCTGGAATTTGATTTTTTTTCAAGAATCTCAGCTAAAATTTTTTACATGAATCATAGTTTTTGACGTGGTTTTTTGCGATTTTTTTGATTTTTTAGCCATAACTTCTAAACCATACATCATAAAAGGACGATTTATGCATCAAAATGTTCCTTAAGCTACTGCCCACAAGACTGTATCCTTAAAATAATTTTAAAAATTAGATTTCATGTTAATTTCATGTGCCCTTTTTTGTCAATTTTTATTTTTTTTAATTATTTTCTAAAATAAAAACTACATATCAGATAAGGACGATTCATGCATTAAAATGAGCACCAGGTCCTCGTCCTTAAGTTGGGTTACTTCTTTGTCCAAATGCATTTTGCTCTATCTCTTGTAGTTTAGGAGTTGTAGAACACTTTTTGGAGTGGAAGCTGGCCAAAAACATGTGCTTTTTCCGTCATAACTCTCAAACCATACATCCTACAAGGACGATTTATACACCAAATTGTTTCTAATACATATATACACAAGACTGCATATTCAGAAAAAAGTTTTCTGGAATTTGATTTTTTTTCAAGAATCTCAGTTAAAATTTTTTACATGAATCATAGTTTTTGACGTGGTTTTTTGCGATTTTTTTGATTTTTTAGCCATAACTTCTAAACCATACATCGTAAAAGGACGATTTATGCATCAAAATGTTCCTTAAGCTACTGTCCACATTAAAAAAAATTAGATTTCATGTTAATTTCATGTGCCCTTTTTTGTCAATTTTTATTTTTTTTATTTATTTTCTAAAATAAAAACTACATATCAGATAAGGACGATTCATGCATTAAAATGAGCACCAGGTCCTCGTCCTTAAGTAGGGTTACTTCTTTGTCCAAATGCATTTTGCTCTATCTCTTGTAGTTTAGGAGTTGTAGAACACTTTTTGGAGTGGAAGCTGGCCAAAAACATGTGCTTTTTCCGTCATAACTCCCAAACCATACATCCTACAAGGACGATTTATACACCAAATTGTTTCTAATACATATATACACAAGACTACATATTCAGAAAAAAGTTTTCTGGAATTTGATTTTTTTTCAAGAATCTCAGTTAAAATTTTTTACATGAATCATAGTTTTTGACGTGGTTTTTTTGCGATTTTTTTGATTTTTTAGCCATAACTTCTAAACCATACATCGTAAAAGGACGATTTATGCATCAAAATGTTCCTTAAGCTACTGCCCACAAGACTGTATCCTTAAAATAATTTTAAAAATTAGATTTCATGTTAATTTCATGTGCCCTTTTTTGTCAATTTTTATTTTTTTTATTTATTTTCTAAAATAAAAACTACATATCAGATAAGGACGATTCATGCATTAAAATGAGCACCAGGTCCTCGTCCTTAAGAAGAGATACTCCTTTGTCCAAATGCCGTTTGCTCTATCTCTTGTAGTTTAGGAGTTGTAGAACACTTTTATTTTATTTAAGGATAGTCTTGTTGGTAATTTTATTGATCGTCTGACTGAAGTTGGTCTCCAAATAGTAAATACCAGTTTACCTACGCGCTATGCAATTAATGCTACTCCAAGTTTATTAGATCTTTTTATTGTTTCAGATGTTTCTAATGTTTTGCTTTTCGACCAATTATCGTTTATATCTGACCATGATCTTCTTTTTTGTTCTTTGAATATAACTTTGACACCGATTTTAACTGTTAAAACTGTTTCATTTCGTAATTATAAAGCTATTGATTATGTTTCGTTGTATAATGACCTGTCTATCATTAATTGGTCCGAATGTTGGTTTCTTAGTTCTGTTAATGAGAAGTTGTATTTTTTAAGTAATATAATTTGTGAATTATTTGAGTTGTATGTTCCATTGACTACACGTCGTGTCTCTAACAGAAGTTGTCCCTGGTTTACAAATAATGTTAAATTGGCCCTGAAAAAACGTAATAAAACTTATAATCGTTGGAAGAGAAACCCGACAACATCTAATTGGGAACAGCACAAAAGAGCTAGAAATGAAGCTAACTGCATTGTTAAATTATCTAAACGCACTTTTTTCATGTCGAAGCTAAGTTTAGCACAACCTTCCAAAAATCTTTGGAACAATTTAAGACAGGCTGGAGTATGTAATGTGAAATCCGATGATTTTCTAATTGATCCTAATATTCTTAATGATTATTTTATCGCTACCTCAACATCCACTTATAACACATCTGTCGATAATACGATAGTTTTTACTACCGAAAGGCCATGTAATTTTCAGTTTGTTGCTGTAAATGAGTGTGATGTTGCTCGTTGCGTTAGTAATATTAAATCAAATGCAGTGGGTGAAGATGGAATAGCTATTAAATTTATAAAAATAATTTTACCTTTCATCATAAGCCCTTTGACACACATAATGAATCACTGTTTCACAAGTTCTTGCTTCCCTGATGCGTGGAAAGCTGCTACAATCATTCCTATAGCTAAAAAACCCAATGCCTGTGAACCGTGTGATTTTCGTCCGGTAAGTCTTTTACCAGCTTTATCAAAAGTATGTGAGTCTCTCATGGCTGTACAAATCTCCGAACACATTAGAAAATTTAACCTTATGTCACCACTTCAATCTGGTTTTCGACCTGGCCACAGCTGCTCTACAGCTATTGTGAAGATCCTAGATGACATAAGATTATCATATGATATGGGGCATATAAGCTTGCTTTGCATGTTGGACTTTTCAAAAGCATTTGACTCTGTTGACCATTTATTACTATGTCAAAAACTAGAACTTAATTTTGGGTTTTCTATTACTGCGGTCCGTCTGTTATATAATTACTTAGTTGGAAGGTCTCAAAGAGTAAGGGTGGGAAATAGTCTGTCTGCTTTTAACAATTTATCCTGTGGAGTTCCTCAAGGCTCGGTACTTGGTCCGCTTTTATTTGCAATGTTTCTTAATGATATTTTCAGCAAATGCCGTCATGTAACCATGCATGCATATGCTGATGATCTTCAGCTGTACTTGTCCAAACCAATTGATCTTGTTGATGATTTATGTATTGAGGTAAATGAAGACATGAGTAAAATAGTAGATTGGGCTAAAGCTAATAAGCTTAATCTTAACCCTCTTAAATCATTTGTTATGCCGATTTTTAAGTCTAGATACTCTTTTTCTGATATACCAGCCATTTTTCTGAATGGAGTCGACTTGAAATTTATAGGTAAAGTTAAAAATCTCGGTTACTATATTAACTCCTCACTTTCCTGTGAAGATCATATAAACTCTGTTGTTTGTAAAGTTTACTATATCCTACGGAACCTGAGAAGAACTGCATCATTTGTGCCTGTTGAGACTAGAAGAAAGCTAGTGGTTCAACTCATAATGCCAATAATTTCCTACTCAGAAGTTGTATACAGTAAGCTTGATTCGAGGTCAAAGCTTAAGTTACAACTTGTGTTTAATAATGCTGTCAGATACGTTTATGGTCTTAAAAAGTTTGACCGTATAAGTCATTTGAGCAATCGAGTACTTGGTTGCAATATTTTCAATTATTTGGATGCTAGAAACTGTATTTTTTTGCATAACTTGATTTATACACAAACTCCTAATTACTTATTTAATAAGTTACAGTTTTGTAGATCGACCAGAAATATGAACCTTGTAATCCCTGTATACAATTTTTTGAATTCTAACAGACTCTTTTTTGTGAACGCTATCAGAATGTGGAATTCGCTACCTTCAAGAATCAAAAGTATCCGAAATAAGCACAACTTTAAGCATGCAATATTCCAACACTTTTCTTGATACTATCTTTCTTCTTTCTTCTATTTTCTATTCTATTAATGTTATCTTCTTAATTTTTTGATAAAGTTCCTTAATGGTAATTTATACATAAGTCTAAATTCAATTCAATTATAATTTATTGTTAAAATTGAAGCTTATAACTAAATTTAATTTCTTGAGTCAAATGCATTTGTTTGTTGATTATAACTTAAATTTAAAATTTAAAATTTAAAGTTAAATTTAGTCGTGTTTACAATTTTTTCCTTTTTTTTTAATTTAAAATAAGTAAATTAAAATTTTTTTTTGTTTTTATTTATTTGTTGGTTATAACTTGTTGTTATTCTTTGATTTCTTACTGCATTTAAAAGACTTTGTCTTATATGTGAACATGATAATTAAATTAAATAAATAACACTTTTTGGAGTGGAAGCTGGCCAAAAACATGTGCTTTTTCCGTCATAACTCCCAAACCATACATCCTACAAGGACGATTTATACACCAAATTGTTTCTAATACATATATACACAAGACTGCATATTCAGAAAAAAGTTTTCTGGAATTTGATTTTTTTTCAAGAATCTTAGTTAAAATTTTTTACATGAAGAATCATAGTTTTTGACGTGGTTTTGTGCGATTTTTTTGATTTTTTAGCCATAACTTCTAAACCATACATCATGAAAGGACGATTTATGCATCAAAATGTTCCTTAAGCTACTGCCCACAAGACTGTATCCTTAAAATAATTTTAAAAATTAGATTTCATGTTAATTTCATGTGCCCTTTTTTGTCAATTTTTATTTTTTTTATTTATTTTCTAAAATAAAAACTACATATCAGATAAGGACGATTCATGCATTAAAATGAGCACCAGGTCCTCGTCCTTAAGAAGGGATACTCCTTTGTCCAAATGCCGTTTGCTCTATCTCTTGTAGTTTAGGAGTTGTAGAACACTTTTTGGAGTGGAAGCTGGCCAAAAACATGTGCTTTTTCCGTCATAACTCCCAAACTATACATCCTACAAGGACGATTTATACACCAAATTGTTTCTAATACATATATACACAAGACTGCATATTCAGAAAAAAGTTTTCTGGAATTTGATTTTTTTTCAAGAATCTTAGTTAAAATTTTTTACATGAATCATAGTTTTTGACGTGGTTTTTTGCGATTTTTTTGATTTTTTAGCCATAACTTCTAAACCATACATCGTAAAAGGACGATTTATGCATCAAAATGTTCCTTAAGCTACTGCCCACAAGACTGTATCCTTAAAATAATTTTAAAAATTAGATTTCATGTTAATTTCATGAGCCCTTTTTTGTCAATTTTTATTTTTTTTAATTATTTTCTAAAATAAAAACTACATATCAGATAAGGACGATTCATGCATTAAAATGAGCACCAGGTCCTCGTCCTTAAGTAGGGTTACTTCTTGGTCCAAATGCATTTTGCTCTATCTCTTGTAGTTTAGGAGTTGTAGAACACTTTTTGGAGTGGAAGCTGGCCAAAAACATGTGCTTTTTCCGTCATAACTCCCAAACCATACATCCTACAAGGACGATTTATACACCAAATTGTTTCTAATACACAAGACTGCATATTCAGAAAAAAGTTTTCTGGAATTTGATTTTTTTTCAAGAATCTTAGTTAAAATTTTTTACATGAATCATAGTTTTTGACGTGGTTTTTTGCGATTTTTTTGATTTTTTAGCCATAACTTCTAAACCATACATCGTAAAAGGACGATTTATGCATCAAAATGTTCCTTAAGCTACTGCCCACAAGACTGTATCCTTAAAATAATTTTAAAAATTAGATTTCATGTTAATTTCATGAGCCCTTTTTTGTCAATTTTTATTTTTTTTAATTATTTTCTAAAATAAAAACTACATATCAGATAAGGACGATTCATGCATTAAAATGAGCACCAGGTCCTCGTCCTTAAGTAGGGTTACTTCTTGGTCCAAATGCATTTTGCTCTATCTCTTGTAGTTTAGGAGTTGTAGAACACTTTTTGGAGTGGAAGCTGGCCAAAAACATGTGCTTTTTCCGTCATAACTCCCAAACCATACATCCTACAAGGACGATTTATACACCAAATTGTTTCTAATACATATATACACAAGACTGCATATTCAGAAAAAAGTTTTCTGGAATTTGATTTTTTTCAAGAATCTTAGTTAAAATTTTTTACATGAATCATAGTTTTTGACGTGGTTTTTTGCGATTTTTTTGATTTTTTAGCCATAACTTCTAAACCATACATCATAAAAGGACGATTTATGCATCAAAATGTTCCTTAAGCTACTGCCCACAAGACTGTATCCTTAAAATAATTTTAAAAATTAGATTTCATGTTAATTTCATGTGCCCTTTTTTGTCAATTTTTATTTTTTTTATTTATTTTCTAAAATAAAAACTACATATCAGATAAGGACGATTCATGCATTAAAATGAGCACCAGGTCCTCGTCCTTAAGTAGGGTTACTTCTTTGTCCAAATGCATTTTGCTCTATCTCTTGTAGTTTAGGAGTTGTAGAACACTTTTTGGAGTGGAAGCTGGCCAAAAACATGTGCTTTTTCCGTCATAACTCCCAAACTATACATCCTACAAGGACGATTTATACACCAAATTGTTTCTAATACATATATACACAAGACTGCATATTCAGAAAAAAGTTTTCTGGAATTTGATTTTTTTTCAAGAATCTTAGTTAAAATTTTTTACATGAATCATAGTTTTTGACGTGGTTTTTTGCGATTTTTTTGATTTTTTAGCCATAACTTCTAAACCATACATCGTAAAAGGACGATTTATGCATCAAAATGTTCCTTAAGCTACTGCCCACAAGACTGTATCCTTAAAATAATTTTAAAAATTAGATTTAATGTTAATTTCATGTGCCCTTTTTTGTCAATTTTTATTTTTTTTATTTATTTTCTAAAATAAAAACTACATATCAGATAAGGACGATTCATGCATTAAAATGAGCACCAGGTCCTCGTCCTTAAGAAGAGATACTCCTTTGTCCAAATGCCGTTTGCTCTATCTCTTGTAGTTTAGGAGTTGTAGAACACTTTTTGGAGTGGAAGCTGGCCAAAAACATGTGCTTTTTCCGTCATAACTCCCAAACCATACATCCTACAAGGACGATTTATACACCAAATTGTTTCTAATACATATATACACAAGACTGCATATTCAGAAAAAAGTTTTCTGGAATTTGATTTTTTTTCAAGAATCTTAGTTAAAATTTTTTACATGAAGAATCATAGTTTTTGACGTGGTTTTGTGCGATTTTTTTGATTTTTTAGCCATAACTTCTAAACCATACATCATGAAAGGACGATTTATGCATCAAAATGTTCCTTAAGCTACTGCCCACAAGACTGTATCCTTAAAATAATTTTAAAAATTAGATTTCATGTTAATTTCATGTGCCCTTTTTTGTCAATTTTTATTTTTTTTATTTATTTTCTAAAATAAAAACTACATATCAGATAAGGACGATTCATGCATTAAAATGAGCACCAGGTCCTCGTCCTTAAGAAGGGATACTCCTTTGTCCAAATGCCGTTTGCTCTATCTCTTGTAGTTTAGGAGTTGTAGAACACTTTTTGGAGTGGAAGCTGGCCAAAAACATGTGCTTTTTCCGTCATAACTCCCAAACCATACATCCTACAAGGACGATTTATACACCAAATTGTTTCTAATACATATATACACAAGACTACATATTCAGAAAAAAGTTTTCTGGAATTTGATTTTTTTTCAAGAATCTTAGTTAAAATTTTTTACATGAATCATAGTTTTTGACGTGGTTTTTTGCGATTTTTTTGATTTTTTAGCCATAACTTCTAAACCATACATCGTAAAAGGACGATTTATGCATCAAAATGTTCCTTAAGCTACTGTCCACAAGACTGTATCCTTAAAATAATTTTAAAAATTAGATTTAATGTTAATTTCATGTGCCCTTTTTTGTCAATTTTTATTTTTTTTATTTATTTTCTAAAATAAAAACTACATATCAGATAAGGACGATTCATGCATTAAAATGAGAACCAGGTCCTCGTCCTTAAGAAGGGATACTCCTTTGTCCAAATGCCGTTTGCTCTATCTCTTGTAGTTTAGGAGTTGTAGAACACTTTTTGGAGTGGAAGCTGGCCAAAAACATGTGCTTTTTCCGTCATAACTCCCAAACCATACAAGGACGATTTATACACCAAATTGTTTCTAATACATATATACACAAGACTGCATATTCAGAAAAAAGTTTTCTGGAATTTGATTTTTTTTCAAGAATCTTAGTTAAAATTTTTTACATGAAGAATCATAGTTTTTGACGTGGTTTTGTGCGATTTTTTTGATTTTTTAGCCATAACTTCTAAACCATACATCGTAAAAGGACGATTTATGCATCAAAATGTTCCTTAAGCTACTGCCCACAAGACTGTATCCTTAAAATAATTTTAAAAATTAGATTTCATGTTAATTTCATGTGCCCTTTTTTGTCAATTTTTATTTTTTTTATTTATTTTCTAAAATAAAAACTACATATCAGATAAGGACGATTCATGCATTAAAATGAGCACCAGGTCCTCGTCCTTAAGAAGGGATACTCCTTTGTCCAAATGCCGTTTGCTCTATCTCTTGTAGTTTAGGAGTTGTAGAACACTTTTTGGAGTGGAAGCTGGCCAAAAACATGTGCTTTTTCCGTCATAACTCCCAAACCATACATCCTACAAGGACGATTTATACACCAAATTGTTTCTAATACATATATACACAAGACTACATATTCAGAAAAAAGTTTTCTGGAATTTGATTTTTTTTCAAGAATCTTAGTTAAAATTTTTTACATGAATCATAGTTTTTGACGTGGTTTTTTGCGATTTTTTTGATTTTTTAGCCATAACTTCTAAACCATACATCATAAAAGGACGATTTATGCATCAAAATGTTCCTTAAGCTACTTTTCACAAGACTGTATCCTTAAAATAATTTTAAAAATTAGATTTCATGTTAATTTCATGTGCCCTTTTTTGTCAATTTTTATTTTTTTTATTTATTTTCTAAAATAAAAACTACATATCAGATAAGGACGATTCATGCATTAAAATGAGCACCAGGTCCTCGTCCTTAAGTAGGGTTACTTCTTTGTCCAAATGCATTTTGCTCTATCTCTTGTAGTTTAGGAGTTGTAGAACACTTTTTGGAGTGGAAGCTGGCCAAAAACATGTGCTTTTTCCGTCATAACTCCCAAACCATACATCCTACAAGGACGATTTATACACCAAATTGTTTCTAATACATATATACACAAGACTACATATTCAGAAAAAAGTTTTCTGGAATTTGATTTTTTTTCAAGAATCTCAGTTAAAATTTTTTACATGAATCATAGTTTTTGACGTGGTTTTTTGCGATTTTTTTGATTTTTTAGCCATAACTTCTAAACCATACATCATAAAAGGACGATTTATGCATCAAAATGTTCCTTAAGCTACTGCCCACAAGACTGTATCCTTAAAATAATTTTAAAAATTAGATTTCATGTTAATTTCATGTGCCCTTTTTTGTCAATTTTTATTTTTTTTAATTATTTTCTAAAATAAAAACTACATATCAGATAAGGACGATTCATGCATTAAAATGAGCACCAGGTCCTCGTCCTTAAGAAGGGATACTACTTTGTCCAAATGCCGTTTGCTCTATCTCTTGTAGTTTAGGAGTTGTAGAACACTTTTTGGAGTGGAAGCTGGCCAAAAACATGTGCTTTTTCCGTCATAACTCCCAAACCATACATCCTACAAGGACGATTTATACACCAAATTGTTTCTAATACATATATACACAAGACTGCATATTCAGAAAAAAGTTTTCTGGAATTTGATTTTTTTTCAAGAATCTTAGTTAAAATTTTTTACATGAATCATAGTTTTTGACGTGGTTTTTTGCGATTTTTTTGATTTTTTAGCCATAACTTCTAAACCATACATCGTAAAAGGACGATTTATGCATCAAAATGTTCCTTAAGCTACTGCCCACAAGACTGTATCCTTAAAATAATTTTAAAAATTAGATTTAATGTTAATTTCATGTGCCCTTTTTTGTCAATTTTTATTTTTTTTATTTATTTTCTAAAATAAAAACTACATATCAGATAAGGACGATTCATGCATTAAAATGAGAACCAGTTCCTCGTCCTTAAGAAGGGATACTCCTTTGTCCAAATGCCGTTTGCTCTATCTCTTGTAGTTTAGGAGTTGTAGAACACTTTTTGGAGTGGAAGCTGGCCAAAAACATGTGCTTTTTCCGTCATAACTCCCAAACCATACATCCTACAAGGACGATTTATACACCAAATTGTTTCTAATACATATATACACAAGACTGCATATTCAGAAAAAAGTTTTCTGGAATTTGATTTTTTTTCAAGAATCTTAGTTAAAATTTTTTACATGAAGAATCATAGTTTTTGACGTGGTTTTGTGCGATTTTTTTGATTTTTTAGCCATAACTTCTAAACCATACATCATGAAAGGACGATTTATGCATCAAAATGTTCCTTAAGCTACTGCCCACAAGACTGTATCCTTAAAATAATTTTAAAAATTAGATTTCATGTTAATTTCATGTGCCCTTTTTTGTCAATTTTTATTTTTTTTATTTATTTTCTAAAATAAAAACTACATATCAGATAAGGACGATTCATGCATTAAAATGAGCACCAGGTCCTCGTCCTTAAGAAGGGATACTCCTTTGTCCAAATGCCGTTTGCTCTATCTCTTGTAGTTTAGGAGTTGTAGAACACTTTTTGGAGTGGAAGCTGGCCAAAAACATGTGCTTTTTCCGTCATAACTCCCAAACCATACATCCTACAAGGACGATTTATACACCAAATTGTTTCTAATACATATATACACAAGACTACATATTCAGAAAAAAGTTTTCTGGAATTTGATTTTTTTTCAAGAATCTTAGTTAAAATTTTTTACATGAATCATAGTTTTTGACGTGGTTTTTTGCGATTTTTTTGATTTTTTAGCCATAACTTCTAAACCATACATCATAAAAGGACGATTTATGCATCAAAATGTTCCTTAAGCTACTTTTCACAAGACTGTATCCTTAAAATAATTTTAAAAATTAGATTTCATGTTAATTTCATGTGCCCTTTTTTGTCAATTTTTATTTTTTTTAATTATTTTCTAAAATAAAAACTACATATCAGATAAGGACGATTCATGCATTAAAATGAGCACCAGGTCCTCGTCCTTAAGAAGGGATACTACTTTGTCCAAATGCCGTTTGCTCTATCTCTTGTAGTTTAGGAGTTGTAGAACACTTTTTGGAGTGGAAGCTGGCCAAAAACATGTGCTTTTTCCGTCATAACTCCCAAACCATACATCCTACAAGGACGATTTATACACCAAATTGTTTCTAATACATATATACACAAGACTGCATATTCAGAAAAAAGTTTTCTGGAATTTGATTTTTTAGAATCAATCTTTTAGAATTTTTTAGAAGAATCTTACAACGAGTATAAATTATACCAAGAGACAACATATTTGCAACTCCTTATTAAAGAATAATTATTTCTTTAGCCGAATCTGAATTCCGTCTTTTTATTCGGCTAATGAAAAAATTATTATTTGCAGATGCAACCAAAATCTAGCTAGAATAAAATCGCAACAACAATGTCCAGCTAGAAACAACATCAATTCGTCAAACACAAGAAGATCCCAAAAATTAACACAAAAAAATAAGCTGTAAAAGTTGTGGCAAATAGAAGTTACATTTTCATTCACATACATACTTATAATATTGTTTTCTTCTCCTTTCGTTACTTGTCGTATTCATTTTCATGTTTACTTCTTCTTACTCACAGCAATGCGTCAATAACGAGTACAAAAACGCGTTGGTTGTCATTGTTTTGGTTTTTCTGTCGGTGGATGGCTGATAGTCTGGAAAGAAGTTGGAACGCTGGATGAAGCAATCTCTTGGTATAATTTATTCTCGTTGTTTCTGTATTTTAATTCTTTAACCTTTGAGCTATTTTAAAACTGAGTCAGTAAAATTTCGCCAGCGAGTGCAAAGTACTACGATATACGCGAGATGCATGCACTTAAAAGTTCATAACTTCTAAACCATTGAAAATACCACTATGAAACTTCTTATATATTATCTACATATTTTAGGCTTTAATTTAAAAATTTAAAAAAAATCCCAAAAATTGTAAAATTCTTTGAATTTTGATTCGAAATAAAAACTTCCCATTTCGAAATGTACAAATTTTTCATATTTCCAATTTGATCCTGGAATTCAAAAATATTTTTTTTTATAAAATTTTTTTATCGCCAAAAATTATTATTTAAAAAAATTCTGTTTTTCCAAAATCCGACACACATAAATTTTTTTGTGGTACGCTACACGTAGAATGCGCCATATGTTGGAATTACTGTAAGAACGCAGCGTTCGTCTTAGTTCGATTCTTATGTATGTTAATCATTTATTCATATTTATATACTAAAATAGTTAAAATACCGTGCTACAATGGGTCCTCCGCACACTTCCTTTTTGGAGCCATTTAAAGAAAGCACTTTTTAAACTTTTTAACCCTTTCAGTATCTTTTAAGAAATAATAACAAAAAAAATGTAGAAAGGCAATACAGTAAATACAGTAAATAAAAAAACTAAATAAAAAATAAAGGAAGTAGGTTTTTGAGCATGCCCATTAAGGTGGATAAAACAAAAAACATTTTTTGCGACACTCATATTCTGGGAGCTGGATTCAAGTAGATCATAAATCAGAAAGGATATCGAAATCGGTCAAACCGTCATCCAGCGGTTTTGATTTAAAAAAAATCACTTTTTTGCCAAAAATCACCGGGTTTTTCGCCGTATTTTTTTATCAATCTAAAATAACTACCTAAAAAATGGGTGCAAATGAAAGGTATCTGGGACATCAAAGTTGTAAATAGGAAGATTTTTAGATTCAAGAAATTTTTTAGTGCAGCAGTGTTCAGAATTCGGTCAACATTTTGGGTACTTTTCACTAAAATTTCTAAATTTGCTGTTCATTCGCTATAAATATGTTAATTTTTGATTGTTCATCACGAAAGCTGAAGCCTCTTCAAAGCCACACCATTTTAAACTTAGTACATTTTCTAAAATTTACTGAAAATAAGTGGATTTATAGATTTTTAAAAAAAATTTTAGGAAGTTTTAAAAAAATTCCATTGTTTTGATATTTTTTTTATGTTTCAATAGATTACACCAAGTCTTTTTGAACAGTACTTAATTTTTCCAAATGTACTGAAAAATGGCAAATTTATAGCGATTTTAGTGGAAACAACCCAAAATGTTGACCAAATTCTGAACACTGATGCACTAAAAAATTTCTTGAATCTAACCATCTTCCTATTGACAACCTTGGGGTCCAAGATACCTTTCATTTGCACCCAACTTTTGGGTAGTTATTATAGATTGATAAAAACTTACGGCGAAAAGCCCGGTGATTTTTGGCGAAAAAGTGATTTTTTAAAATCAAAACCGCTGGATGACGGTTCCACCGATTTCGATATCTTTTCGGATTTAAGATTTACTTGAATCCAGCTCCCAGAATATGAGTGTCGAAAAAAGTGTTTTTTTACCCCTGAACAAAACGATCCACTTTAATGCCCACGTACAATGGACATTACTCTTTACTAATTTTTTTTTACAAATAAAACAAAAACTATGATTTTTTATCACATACACTGCTATTTTGCATTTATTTTCTATAGCATCAAACAATAAGTTTATTTATAAATATAATAAAAAAAAACTTTCACTCACTTTGGTTGTTTTTTTTTTCGGCTTAACATGCTCTCATAAAATCAGCCCTTGCTATTGTTTTGAACATAAATCTCGTAATGAAAGGCAAAAATAGAAGAAACAATAGATCAATGCCTTGTTCACAATGCATCGCAATCAAAAATAAAAGTTTGCATTCCGCTACACTCATTTCAAATGCATGTCCATTACAATGGACAAGGTTAACGAAGGGGTTAAAGCTTGATTTTTTATTCACTTCATTGTAGCAAAATACAAATACACCACTTTAAATAACAATTTAAGTATTGAAAAAGTAGTTCAAGTGTAAAATTACAAAAAGTCGAATTTGTTAATAATCATATTTATACACAGCTTTACAAACTGGCCTTGCAAAAAGGTATTATGTTATGGCTTGTATAAAAATAATTTAAAAAGAATTTTCATCGAAACAACCATATACCTAGAATCTAAGGTGTCGTTTCGCGGCTGATACTATTATTATATTTTTTGGTTCAATCCATCAAAAGAATTTCATTAAATGTGTCATAACTTATTTATAAAAGGATGAAAAGAAAAGAAGTAGTTAGATCAAAAACGTACTAGTGTAAATCAAATACATTTTCTGTGCATACTTTCAGGCTGAACGTTTTTGAGGACAGTATATGTTGTAAAAGCACTGTAATAATAGCAAAAAATAATTACAGTTTGATTAAACAGTAACTATACTGTGCGTGGAGCAGCAAGCGTGCAGGGTTGCCCTTTTGGTAAAATATTACCATTTTTGGTAGAAAATTTATGACTTGGTAAGATGGTAAATTCTTTATCGTTTTTGTAAATTACTTTTGTACAAGCACATTTTTTTAAAAAAAGTTCAAGATTTTCAATATATAATTATGAATATGGGCATTTCCACCAAAAGGTCTACCGCGACTGAAAAATAAAATGTTACTGAAATTTTTTTAAAATCTTCATCACAGAGAAAAAAATTTTTAAAATTTATATTGTGAGAGTACTGAGAGCTGATCTCAATTTGAATTTTGAAAAAATGGCAACAAACATGATGAACGGCAACAAAAGTAGAAAAACGGTGACGAAAGTTGAAAAATTTTAACAAAAGTAGGAATTTTATAAGTATAATAAATTCTCGTATAATACAAAGTTAAATTCAATTTTTTCAGTTTTCTATTTTTACGGACCTGAATTACACTTTATATGATATTTAAGTTCAATTAAATAAATAAAACTTTAAAAATTTTTTACTTCTTTGAAAGAAAAAAATCTGTATCGTAACGTATGTATCGTAACGCATTATGTTATGGCTTGTATAAAAATAATTTAAAAAGAATTTTCAACGTAACAATTATAACTATGGAGCAACATCATTCCAGAAACATTAAAATATTTTCAATAAAAAAACTCGTGCACACTTCCCAGATTATTTGAAAAACCACTTCCATTTTTTGTATCGTAACGCGTCCTCTTTCGATCGCTTCCACCTTTTTACACTTAATATAGTACTACTAGAATGCTATCCAAAAACTCAAACAAGACAAAAAAAGTTTAAATATTTCTTTGCTTTTTTTAATATTTAATAACAACAAAGGCGTACGAACGTTACGTGCGTGCCTATGGAAATGCCCATATATTAAATAGATACGATTACTTAAAAAAAAACATAATTTGAATTAATATATATTTTACTTTTATTTCTTATATCGTTGTTTTATATTATTATTTTTCTTAAAAATAAATCTTTTAAAAAAAATAAAGTTATAATTCAAACTCGACTTTTGTTTCAGGGACTACAATTTTCTTAAATACGTTACCAAAGATACGTGGCCGAAAAAATGTTGGGAACTGCTTATCTAATTGATTTACTGTTGCAATGTTCATATAAAAAAATGTGAAAATACATAAAACATTTTACTATTTTTAAAACCAAAAAAGCACTGATCTCATTTTAACAATTAAATAACATGCAAAACTTGCCACCAAAATTTTATTTTCCATAATAGGTTTTTTTTATGAAACACATTTTTTATTTCAATCGTTCGTAAAAAAGGATATTTTTTTAATAGCTTATACTGCAATAACTGACTGAAATCTCTATTTTTCGCATCATTAGAAAGCTAAGAAAAAGGCTCACATATCTTGTTTGTAGTCTCCGACCGAAACTGGAATTTTGGCCGAAACCGAATATTCGGCCATTATATAATATTCGGTCGAAACCGAAACTGGTTATTAATATGAAAATTCAAGTTTTTACAAATAATTTTTTTTTTATTAAAAGGAAACAAAAGTATGTACTTTCATACACATAAGAAAAAAATTTAATATAAAAAAATTTTATTTGAATATTGAAGTTTATAATAGTTAATTTAAGTTTACTATAATAATGAATAAGATAATTTTTTATTTAATTTTTTTATTACAAAAGTATTGCATTCTTTATATCTTCCGTACTCACTCAAAATAGTAAGCACCTACAATGCACATTTTTATAGAACTACAAAACAAAGTATTTATTTTTGTTTTTTTTTTAAAGGTTTAGTATTATTAAAATAGAAATATTTCGTTTTCTTTTCCTTTCCGGCACAAAATCCGATTTCAATATCGAAAAATGTAAATTTCTCGAAGAATTGGCGAAGAAAACTATCGTATTCGAACTCGTTATAGATACGAAAACGATCCGTTTGGCGTTCTTAACGGACAGTTCGTAAGCGAGTGACTGTTTTGTATCGAAAAAGAACCCGTTTACGATGTCGTAAGCAATAAATTTGATGCAAAATTAACGAAGGAAATTATCGTTAACTCTTATACACGGAGATAATTATTTTGCTTGAATCAAGCAAATCAGCAAAACTTTCCTCAATCACGGTGTGATTTTAGAAAAAGATTGCTAAATTGAAATTACTCCTCATGAATTTAGGAAGAAGCAAAATTTCGATTTAATTGAAGCAAAATTTTGCTAAGTTATTATAAACTGCAATAGCAAATTTCTACTTAATTCTACTTAGTTGTTATAAGCTCAAATAGCATATTTTTACTTGATTCAAGCCAATTTTTTCTAAACACACGAGCACACGTTTATTCTTAATGAAGAAAATTAGGCAACGATTGGTTAACAGCTGTGATGGTCGAATTGATAAGCCATGCACTTACACTCACGCGGCCGAGGTTTAAATCTCCAGACAGTGGTCATTTTTCAATTTCATTTAATGTTAATAATTATTTTACTTCAAAAATATGCCAAATTTCAGCAAAAACTAATCAAAAGTTCCTATTCCAATTTATAATAACTTAGCGAATGTTTGCTTGAATTAAGTAAAAATTTTGCTTTTGCAGTGTATAATAACTAAGCAAAATTTTGCTTGAATTTAATCAAATCTCTGCTTAGTTTCATTAAATTAGTTTCATTCATAAACTGGCATAGCAAATTTTGATTGGTTTTTGCTGAAATCTAGCATAATTTTGCGGAAGTTTTGCTTAACCACTTTTTGCTTAAATATAGCAATTAGTTTTCTCCGTGTACGAATCGAAAACGATATATTTTTCAGTAGAGTAACATTTACTTATAATATATTAATATAGTAATATTAATATTTTTTCAGTAATATTTACTCGAAAACGAGTGTTCGTTTATGCTTCGAAAAAGGAGCCATTTACGATGTCATCAGCGATAAATTTTGTGTAAAATTAACGAAGGAAATGATCGTTTTCTTACTTTTATACGAATCGAAAACGATCTATTTGGCACAAGTAGTGATTATTCGAAAAGGAGTGTTTGTTTATGTCAGTGGCAAAATGTGGGTTAATTTTGGTAAATAAATTATCTTTTTTTTTTTTTAATTCAAACATTTTTATGAAAAGTTAATGATGGCATATTTTAATTACAATATTGTTTTTTAATAATTCTAAAAAAATTTATTTTATATATGAGCTTAATGCCAATTAAGTTCATGAAGCAACAGGTTGCAACAACGATTTTTTATCGTTCATTGCTATTTTTTCAATATACATTTTTTAAGTTTACAGTTTATATATACATTTCATATTTAAAAGAATAAATCTCTTTTTAAAAACTTAATTCCTCTTTTGCTTTTACTTTTTATCACTTCAAACCAAACTTTTTAATTAAATCCAAACAAATGTCATTACTTTTTTCATGTAAGAATTCTTAACTACATTTTTTTATTTCATGCATTCGTCATTATTTTTTTTTCAGGAAACGTTTTTGCCATGAGTTCACGAAAATCCTTAGAAAAAGTGCGATTTATGTAGGGCGATGGCAACTCTGAATGCTGAATTGTCTATTCTTCGTAAATAGTTCGCCGTATCGAGAAAAATTCGAAATTTACATTCGATAAAAGTTCATAAGAGACGAACATTCGTTATAAGAGAAATATGTGACGGGTGGGTTATTCCACACACACAGAATGAGTTCGGAAGTTTAATTATCAATTTTTAGCTTCAGTTCCTATAAAACTAAATATTAATTGCAATAGAGATGATAAAATCGAAAATCATAGTATCGAACACATAAAATTAACAAAAATGTTTTGCGTTAACACGATAAATCAAACTATTGACGAATTCATAATTTTTACTTTGTACAATGCGTTGTAAATATTTTTATTAAACCAGACTTATATATTTGAATTAAATGACTGATGCAAGAAATTTTTACCAAAAGTTTCGGCTAGTTTCGGCTATTCGGCCATATTGAGGCCGAAACTAGCAGAAACTAGCCGAAAATGACAAAAAAAGTCGAAACTGGCCGTAACCGAAACCGAAATCGAATATTCGGTTGGACACTGCTATTATCCATAGATTTATCACTGAAGATCCTTTTCCGGAGGAAAATTATTTAAGTATAAGTATTAATTATTAAAGTACAAGTACACAACTAATTGTATGAATCATTATTTCTAACTTACATATTTATTCATTCATTAAATTTAAAAAAATGCAAGATTTTTTAAGTAAACCCACAACAAAAAACGTCTTCCACAGACAATTCTAAAAAAAAGACAGTAAATTTTAATATCAATTAATTTTTTTTATGAGATAATTTTTTTTTATGTTTGTTTTACTGATTTCTACCTTAGTCATAAGTACTTGTTTAGTTAATTTTTCAAATTATATTTTAAAATAATATCAAAAAATTTTTAAATCAAAAATTTTCATCATTCAAATTATTAATGTTGTTCAAATATTTTCTTGGTTCAGTTTGTAAAATAAATTGTTTAATATCATAATACAAATATATGTATTTCAAAATAAATTATACATCAAAATAAAAATACCATTCACCACAGAAGGGTATCATTTTCTCTCGAACAAAGAGTCTTTTCTAATCAGAAAATGAGCGCACTTTTGACAGTCACCTTCGCAGAGGAGAGTCTAAAACGACTCTTATATGTTCAAAAATTTCAAAATATGCTGGGTGGGTTGAAACAAATTTTTGGCCAGTATTTTAAAATTTGGATCTGTATTGGGCTAAGCCATTTGTCAGGTCTTCCTCTAATCTGAGCTTACCTTGTAATTATGTCATGGCGAAAAAGTACAGCATAAGTAGAGAGATTTCAGTAAAGAAAAACAGGATTCACATTATCAAATTTTTCGTCAAATCGTTGGTCAAGTAACGATAGAACAACATAGAATTCCATGGAATTTGACGATATATAATTTTTTTTTATTTTTTAAAGTTTAAAAATAAAATAAAGTGCTGCACTTTACTTAACAAAGAGCAGCATTTTTCCGCCGTTGCTATATTCGTTGGTGGAAAACAAAATTTTTCATAGGAAGAAGGTGGCCTTAAGGCCAAACAAGCAGCTATTGGCGGATAGCGTGTTTTGAATAAATGCATGTCGAAATGGATTTTGTCTAACCATACACTTTTATGTCCCTCAAAATTTGGTGTGTTTTGGATTTCTTTTTTTCGACAATTACAGTTACGTGTCTGTCAACTGTTTATGACAACCTGGTTATGCACATATTTAATCCCGATTTATTACAATATCGCCCACTGTATTGGTAGTATCCCAATAAGCCAAACGAATTCGAAACGAATCTGCATATTCGGACATTTTAATCGTTAACGAATATCGTTTTCGAATCGTGTTCGAATACGCAAAGTGAAGTAAATCACAATTCGTTAACGAGTCCGAGAAAACGATTCGTTAACAAGTCCGAGAATGCGAATCGTTAACGAGTCCGAGAATACGATTCGTTAACGAGTCCGAGAATACAATTCGTTAACGACTCGTTAATTAAAAATATCGAATCCTTCTCGAAGAGCCTGAAACATAACCCATTGAACCATAACTACCGTTTTCGAATTCATTTATGAATCTTTTCGGGTAAAAATATTAATTTTCGGCACTCATTAATGAACCATTTTTGTAACATTTATCGGACTAAAATGCCTCTGAAAAATGAACCTTATTTTGCTCGGAAATGATTAAAAAAAGAATCATAAATTGTGTTTTTTTTTCAGAAATGAATTAAAAAAAGAACCACAGAAAAGCTATTTTTCGGCACCCGGAAATGAACACTTTTAGAATCTATCGCCGTATGAAAATGCCTCACAGAAACGAACCTTATTTTCTTCGGAAATGAGTTAAAAATTGAACCACAGAAAAGTTCTTTTTCGGCACTTAGAAATGAACCCTTTTTGAATCAATCGCCATACGAACATGCTTCTCAGAAATTAACCTTTTTTCTTCGGAAATGAGTTAAAAAATGAACCATAGAAACTTATAGAAATGAACAAAACTGGTTCATTTACGAGGAATTTTTAGCTTATAAAATTATTCTTTTTCGACTTAAAATATGTTTTTTATGAATTTTGCATAAAAAGTACAGTTTTTAAGTGTGGGAAAAGTTTTCACGATTTAAACTTCTATAGCAAGCACTTTTAAGAGACAAAATAAAAAAAAAAAAATAAAAAAATATATAAAAAAATTCTATCCAAAAACGTTTGCAAAACTCTCACCTTACGCAAAACCTTCGCTTATGGCTCTGTGGGAAGATGTTTGCCAACAACTTTTTTTTGCCAAAGAACCCAATTTTAAATAGCATCTGATGACAATTGAGATTTTTATACTGGCAAAAAACTTCAAACATTGTTATTATTAACATTAAATTATATTGAAAAATTACCACCTTCTGGAGATTTGAACCTCGGCCACGAGATTATAAGTCCATGAGATTATCCATTCGACCATCGCATTTGTTAAGTAATCGTTGCTTAATTTGCTAGGGGTCGTATGTTTAACCCCCAACCGGGACAAAAAAATTTTTATTGTTGTGCTGTTTTAATATATAGGTTTTTTGTACAAAATTTTTTTAAGAAGGTCCAAAATGCTATTTTTTTATATATTTTTTTATAAACTTGTTTTTATTTTATAATAAAAAATTGTTTTTGCTTAAAACATGTTATAATAACAGCGAACTAAAAGTAACTGATTTATTTTTAAAAATATTAAAAAAAAATTTTTACAGGGAAATGAAAAAATGAATACGAGATCTCGGACTCTTAAACGAGCTTGAACGAACACTAGATCCATGCAAAATTATATCAAAACACTTAAAATTTTTTCATTTTTCACTTAGAAAATATATGAATTTCTTTTTTGATTTAAGCTAACAATGAAAAAATAATTTTTATTGAAAACAATACATGTTTCTATATATTTATATATATATATATATTTCTAATAGAAAGTTATATAAAAAACTTAAAATATTTTCAAATAAAAATTATGAAAATTTTTTTGATTTTAATTGAAGAATTTTAAGCAGCAAACAATGAAAAAATACTTTTAATCAAAAAATGATATATTTTTATATAAAAAAGACCGACTCGTAAAGATCTCGAATCCATACAAAATTAAGCAAAAAGACTTAGAATTTTTTCATATAAAAACTATGAAAATTTGTCTATTTCAATTGACGTATTATTAGCAGCTAATAATGCAAAAAGTTGTTTTTATTAAATAAAAAATATTTGTTATTAAAAAAACCAATTTATTTTATTATTATTATTATTGTTATATAAACAAATTTGTTTTATTATTAAACAAAAAATATTTTTTTGTTGTGATTTCAAAACAAACAGGAGATCTCGGATTCGTTAACGAACTTGAAACGAACACGAGATCTTGGATCCATACAAAATTATGTGAAAAGACTTTTCATAGAAAATTATACGAAAAGTCTTGGAATATTTTCAAATAAAAATTATGAAAATTTTTTTATTTTAATTGAAGTATTTTAAGCAGCAAACAATGAAAAAAATACTTTTTATTAAGAAAATTATATATTTTCAAATGAAATTTAATCGATTTAGCCATGTCCGTCTGTCCGTCTGTGGTTACGATAACTACGCAATTTTTTAGCTTTCGTAACGAAATTCAACATATAACCTTTTTATTAAAAAATGGAGGTTAAGTTCGGAAATGAGCCAAATCGGCTGAAAACCACGCCTACCTCCGATACAAAGTGACTTATCTAAAACGGCTTACCTAAAAATCCACAAAAATTAATACACAAAAAGTAATGAATTAAAATTTTGCACAGCGTCTTTAATATTTATTATAAACTTTTCTTATGAAATTTGTAAAAATGGGATGAAACCACGCCTACCTTCCATACAAAGTAACTTACCCTAAACGGTGAAATCTCTTAAAATTCCACAAAAACTAATATAATGACTTCAAATTTTGCACAGTGTCTTTAATTATTTAAAGTAAGATTTGAGCAAGCAATTTGTAAAAATCGGATAAAAACCACGCCTACTTCCCACACGCAGTGACTTAACCAAAACGGTAAATCTCTTTAAAATCTACAAAAATTAATATAATGACTTCAAATTTTGCTCAGCGTCTTAAATATTTCTTATAAACTTTGAGTACGAAATTTGGAAAAATCGGATAAAAACCACGACTATCTCCCATACAAAGTCCACTAAAATTATAAAATCTCTTTCAATTCCATAAAAATTAATCTAATGACTTCAAATTTTGCACAAAACCTTTAACAATTAATATAAACTTTAGATACATGGAGAAAACTGTTTGCTTAATTTGTAGTGTTGCCAAGCAAAACTTGCGCTTGATTCTCAGCCACTTCAAAATAATGCTAAATTTCAGCAAAAACTAATCAAAATTTGCTATTTCAATTTATAAAAACTAAGCAAATATTTGCTTGAATTTAATCAAAATTTTGCTTAGTTATTATAAACTGCAAAGGCAAATTTCTACTTAATTCAAGCAAATATTTGCTAAGTTATTATAAATTGGAATAGCAAATTTTGATTAGTTTTTGCTGAAATCTAGCATATTTTGAAGTGAAATAATTATTAACATTTAATTAAATTGAAAAATTACCACCATCTGGAGATTTGAACCTTGGACGCGTGAGTGTCCATTCGACCATCTCAGTTGTTTACCAAACGTCGCCTTATTTTCTTTATTAAGAATAAACGTGTGCTCGTGTGTTTAGAAGAAATTTGCTTGAATTGAGTAAACATTTGCTATTAGAGTTTATAATAACTCCGAAAATATTTGCTTGAATTAAGTTAAAATTTGCTATTCCAATTTATAATAACTCCGAAAATATTTGCTTGAATTAAGTTAAAATTTGCTATTCCAATTTATAATAACTAAGCAAATATTTGCTTGAATTAAGCCAAAATTTGCTATTGCAATTTATAATAACTAAGCAAATATTTGCTTGAATTAATTAAAAATTTGCTATTCCAATTTATATTAACTAAGCAAATATTTGCTTGAACTAAGTAAAAATTTATTTTTCAGTCTATAAAAACTTAACAAAATTTTGCTTTTTCCTATATACACGAGAAGTGATTGCAATTCAGCAATCTGTTTCTAAAATCACATTGTGATTAAACAAAGGTTTGGTGATTTGCATTTAAGCAAAACATTTGCTTGATGTTTTAAGCAAAACATTTGCTTGATGTTTTAAGCAAAACATTTGCTTGATTCAAGCAAATTCATTTTTCCGGGTATGAAATTTGGAAAAATCGTCGTCCGTGGGGATATTTTAACTTCGGCCCAGTCGAAGATAATTCCTTACTAGTTTTGCATATATCATTTTATTTAGTGTTTATTTTACTGTTAATGTGAAAATGCATCGAACAATTTTTCAAGTTTTTTATAGGAAAAGTCAGTTAGTAAAATTTACGGATCCAAGATCGTTTCGAGCTCGTTTACGAGTTCGAGATTGCAAGTTCGAGATCTTGGACTCGTTAACGAGCTCGTTTACGAATCGTTCTTCGTTTGGTGTTTATTGGGATGTGAATTTTAGTATGAGTGGCTGTGTGTGTGTGTGTGTGTGTGTGTGAGTGTGATGTGTATGAGAACTTCTCTCTATCGTCAGAATGAGTCTTTTGTCATGTTAAAAAGTCAAAATAAATCAGGTGTAACAGCGACATCACTTCAAGTGTCAACATTTAATCAACCTTAATTATTGTTCAGACGATTTTAATTTTTGTTGACGACAACACAACATGAACAGTTTTTTCTCGTGTTTTGCTAATTTGACAACTAACACAGATTGATAGATTTTTTTTCTTTCCAAATGTTTGTGATTATAATTTGGAATATTCCAGAATTTCAGAATTTTGATAATATTTTTTAGTAATTTTGTGTTGTGTTATGTTGCGTCTTAAGGGAAATAAGAAAAAAAAATTCAATGAATATTTATATTTTATTTAATGTTAAGACAAAGGTGGCAAGTGAAATGATATTATTAGATAAATGCTATTTTCTTGTTTATAACACTACAATTAAACCAAAAATAGCAACATTTTTAATAATTAAATAACCAAAGATAAGAATTATAAATTTGGTTTTTTATTTATTTTACTCAAATTGTTTGATTTCATTTGATGTTAAGCAACAAGTATGTATTTAATATCGTTTAATAATATGTACCGAAATATTTTTGAATGAATTAACAGGTAGATTTCTAAGTATTATTAACACTTTAACAAAGCGCTTACACTAGTCATTAGTGTTAAAACAGATGTGACAACACATTCACAAATTTCTGCCCACTCACACACTCATGTTTGTTTCTGTCTGCTGTACTGTCCAAATTTTTTTGAAGACAGCTTATGAGACAGCTGCTGGGGCAGAAGAAAGATATTTTGTACATTGAATGACAGGAGTCATTAAAATTTTGAAAGAATTTATTAGACATTTGCAATAAAGTAACGAGCTCGTATTTTTTAACAAAAGAGAAATTAATGAAATTTCTCACTGTTTTGTGAACTTTCTTGCCAAAAAAAAAACTTACCAACTGTCTGGATGTCTAGTGTCACAGACACTATTGTGATGAATTCTTCACTGTGTCAACACTACTGTCTAGTGTTAACGATGTGTAAGAAAAAAATGATTAGGTTTAATTTCTTCAAGTATTTTTTATTACGTTTTGGAATGTTTGGGGATAATTTAAACAGTTTCAAGGTCCTCGAGCATGTTTTCGTATATTTTACATACACATAAATCATACTGTTTTTGCACACACAAATGTAATATTTCATGTCTTCTTTAAGTGTCACGCTTGTTACTTTTTTGGTATTTTCACTGTCTTCATGTTTGTGCTCAATCATAAAAAAAAATGTGACATTGACTCTGTTTTCGCAAGAATAATATAAAGTATATTCTATATATTATTCTTGCTGTTTTTGTGTGTTTCTTAACATTTTTTCTAGCGATGTTATGGCGCCTTAAGTCCCAGACAAATAATTGTGCGATATAAGAAAAAAGTGAAAGTAGTAGTAATAGTAGTAGTGGTAATGTTTGGTGGCGATAGATATAGTGGCAATACTTGTTCGATACTTAACTACCTTACAGTTTTCAATTAGGCAGTAAAGCTGATGTGAGTTCTAAAAATAACTCGTACACTTTGCAATTGGAAATCATAGTAATTAAGTTTTTTCATTGACACAGTACCCTTGTGTCAATACTATTCGAGATTCAGTGTTTTTCTAACATTGCCACGCCTCTTTGTACAATTAATAGTCCAATAAAGCCCACTTTCTTGACCGTAATTTGTAATATTTTTGCCTACCCCAGTACTAAATTTCAGTATCCTAGTGTCAATATTATTCCAAATACAGTGGTTTATAATACTAACACGCCTCTTTGCATAATAACGCCCACTTTCTTACCGTATTTTATCATAATTGTGCATACCCATGTACTCAATTTCAGTACCCTAGTGTCTATATTTGTAAAATAAGATACTGGTGCTTAAAATCGGTCTACATGTGATATTTGCATGTGATATATTTTCATACAAATTTATGAAATTTTCTCCAGTGTTTGCTTTTAACTTTTTCTTTTGTATATTTTAATGACTTCAATGATTTAAAGGCAAAAATATAAAGAAAATTCAATTAAAAATCAAATGCTCTCAGCAACTTATTGATAAATTAAGTCTTTGAACAAATGAGTTATATCCTTAGAAAGACTATAAATAGGTTTTTTTTTAATTAAATGTGTCCATCTATCTGAAGAGGCTGTCAGGAAGAAGAAAACAGCCCCAGCTTGAGTGCCGAGTTAATAAAGATGCTTACAGTTTTGTGGCAAAATTAAACATAATATAACTTAATGAAAAACAAAATTGCTAACTTGCATAGAAAAACATCGTTTCAAAATTAAAGACTTAATTGCTTTTTCCTCAAGGTTGTTGCAACGAACCCTATGTTTGGTGCCTAGTCAAAAGATTGCCTTGATTCACCCTTGATTCACCCTTGATTTGGAAAAGATTGAAAGTTTATGCGCGTTGTTGGAGCGTGGGTGATGTGTGTGTGTGTGTGTGTGTGTGTGTGTGTGTGTGTGTGTGTGTGTGTGTGTGTGTGTGTGTGTGTGTGTGTGTGTGTGTGTGTGTGTGTGTGTGTGTGTGTGTGTGTGTGTGTGTGTGTGTGTGTGTGTGTGTGTGTGTGTGTGTGTGTGTGTGTGTGTGTGTGTGTGTGTGTGTGTGTGTGTGTGTGTGTGTGTGTGTGTGTGTGTGTGTGTGTGTGTGTGTGTGTGTGTGTGTGTGTGTGTGTGTGTGTGTGTGTGTGTGTGTGTGTGTGTGTGTGTGTGTGTGTGTGTGTGTGTGTGTGTGTGTGTGTGTGTGTGTGTGTGTGTGTGTGTGTGTGTGTGTGTGTGTGTGTGTGTGTGTGTGTGTGTGTGTGTGTGTGTGTGTGTGTGTGTGTGTGTGTGTGTGTGTGTGTGTGTGTGTGTGTGTGTGTGTGTGTGTGTG